>SNQJ01S0020217.1:9192-66945 GCA_010110895.2 Picea sitchensis
ATATATATATCAGTAAGACTTCCATCATGGTGATTGTACTAAAATATTTTACATTCTCAAATGATCTCCATCGCATCCTGGTAAAAACACATAACAGATTGAGTTCCCAACCTAGGGTCTTCATCCTGATCCTAATGCGTACAAATATAGCCATGTGAATAGATGATTTGATATTGAACATGGTAGAAACCACTTAATTACTGGCTATTGAAATAAACCGTTAATAACTATGAGGGAAATCACCAATGATGAGAATGACTCCCAATGTACCCTAGTACATTCTAGCGAATGTGAATAAATGAGTTGAGGTCGAACATTTGTGGAATCATATGATCAAAGGTCAATGATGTAAACCTATTTTCAAAATAAAGGAGGCCTTCCATTGAGGCATGTGGGTCCCAAAGTACTAACTGGTTTCTAAGTCTCATTCTCGGATAATTTGTTGAAGTCAATAGGAAAATAATCATTGAAGGAGGTCGATGATGTATCCCCCATCATCGACACATAACTAGCACAAAAAGGTGATGTGAGATGGTGTATCGAATGATTATGGAATGACACAGGAAATAAGAATTGGTAATACTGCAGATGCATGGTTTGAAGTGAAACTTCCCTTGAACATGATGAGGCATGACAAATAACTTGGCAACATTGAATTTATGAGTACCAAGAACATAATGTTACGGTAATAAGAGAACTCTTCAAATGGAATGAAAGAGTATTATGACAAATGGAATTGGTATGACTCAAAGACAAGCATATTAACCAATTTTAAGAAAAGACACAAGTAGGTGACATGTTCAAGGGTGACAATAGCTTCCATAAAGGATTCCAAAAAACATGACCCACTTCCTTCAAAGTTTCCCCCATATAGATAGATGGGTACCTATTTCTTTCTTAACGAGCTTGAGGAGGATAACATATGCTTGGTATAGCTCAGCATTCGTATGAGTCCCTCGACATATGTTTAGCAAACCTAAAGAAGGATGGGTTTGATCTTGTATGGATCCTGGAGATTGGACTCACATAGGTCCTTCGATGCATGGTTTTACGAACTCAAAGAAGGTAAACTCAGTGTTTTTTCACATTTAGAGATTCTGAAAAGAACTTAAAGATGACTCCATGGATGAATTTTTCATAAATTTAGTCTCCCTATCCTGAAAAAAGTGTAAAACAATACAAGGGATAAATCTTATAATCATGCTTGACTAAAGTAGTAATTTTTCGTAATTAGTCTCGCAAGGTCGATAAAGAGATAATATACCACTCGGAATATGCTCTTTAAAACTTTTTAATGAGTGTGAAAGGAAGCAATCTCACGCAATGATATTTTCATGTTTAGGGTGTTTGAAAAGAGCTTAAAGGAAACTCCAAAGAGTTCCCTTTTTGTATATCTTTTACAAGTCTCAAAAAAATAGATAAAAGTATACTCGGTAACCTATTCTCATGTTTTAACGAGCATGAGAAAAAACAAAGACTAAACTCATAACTTCCCAATGTAATTTCCTAAGGTTTCGAACGAAACCCATGGATAGTTGGTACTTTTCCTCTGGATTTCGTGACAGGAGCTAGTGGATTTTCTCCAACATGATTTCTAGAGGCTGGATACCTACCCCCTCAAGCTTCATTCCATCCACCAACTCTTCTCCTAATGCCAATTTTTATACCTAATAGACTCTTGGTTACTAGTAGAAAATTTTCACCGAAGGAAGAAAGAGGTTCAACTGACACAAGTGAATGAAATGAAGGTTAAGTTTATAATATATAGTGAAAGACTCGACTCAACATTTACAATATATGGAAAAATACGCGACTCAATATTTGTGAGATATAGAAAATGACTCGACTTAATGGGAGAGGCAGTTGTTTAATTTTTTAATGAGATTGATACAGGAAAAAAAAAATTCTCATGACCTATGGGTTTGATTCTCATACCTATGTTTAATTTTTTAACGAGCTTGTCACAAATAAGAAAACTATGCTCAGGTTTCATTTTTACACAATCTTGAAACTAGAAAAACCATGCTTGAGGTCCTCTGTTTCATTTTTTAATGTACTTGACACAAAAACAAGAACTCTTGTCAAACATGGTTTCATTTTTTAACAAGATTTAAATAAGCAAATAGAATATTCTCGAATACCTCTAATTGATCATGGCTTCCAAGAGGACAATGCTCTGGAAGGAATACATGTCAAGGAACAAACCTCAATCATGTCTTCCAAGAGATCTTCGCTAGATGGAATAACTACACTCTAAAAGGAATACATGTCAAGGTTCATGATAGGGGTAGGGGTATTAGGCTCTAATATCCCTATCGAAGAGATCAACATATCAACTTTCAGATATAAATCAGAAGAAGGGAGATATTCCTTCTGATTTGGAGTTGAATGCATAGAACACATTGCCACATAATTGATCCACGTCAGGGTGGATGTCAATTGCATATAAGGATCATTTAGGCAATTCATATGGTTGACCTTCATATGAAGGAAAATGAATGAAATATGGTCTATGGTCACTATGTTTCCATTGTGAGGGAAACACATCACTCAAACTACTCTGGACATAAGAGCCTTCATAACATAAACATAGTCTTGCATGAGGTGAAAATTAAAATGCAAGGGGTCATGGAATACAATCACATCAATACAGACATTTTTCCCTGCTAAAGTAACATGAAACTAAGGAAGGATCCCTAAATTTTGACTAGCCCATCTGTTAAAATCCAACAAATTCTGACTCACCAATGCAAGCTAAGGAGAACCTAAAACTTGCCAAGAAATGGAGGATAAAATACTAGTTTGTTGGTTATTAGTCTCTTTCTCTATTTCTACTTCTTGGGCTGACCCAAGTTCAAATCTGATCATGCTTCCAACAAAACCCTCTAAAATTGTTGGCCCTCCTGGTAAACCAGAAGGAAAACACATCACATAAAATGTATTGTTCAGTCTCATCCAAGATAGTTCTATGGGTGCCTGCAATTCTCAAGTCTTGCAGTCTAGGAAAGAGTGGGGACTTGGGATTACAATTGATCTTTCTTAGGCCTTAAACGAATTACTCAATATATTATTCTTAATATCCATTCATCTGTTAAACCCTTTCATGCAATGTAATAGATCTAGCTAACCACATATGTGTAAATCGATCATTAACAAGAATTAAAGAGGATCAACCATTAACAAAAAGTAAACACAAATTCAATCATCACACAATACGCAAGTTTTACCATGGTTCACACCCTGTTGGGATATGTCCACAAATATCTGGCTTCTTAGGCTCTTTTATTTAGATTTCTACAATAAATGGTGTTGCGCACACTACAATTTCAATCATACAATCATGAGAAAAGGTTCCACAAGATTTGTGAGGCAGAATATATCAAACCGATCTCTTCAACCTAGAATCGGATCCTCAATATCTCACTACTTTACTCTTCTCCACCTCAATAACTTACAAAAAGGTATCACAACAGTTTCTTACAATTCATAAATAACTTGCAACAATCTTCGAACCAAAACTACCCACCTCGACCTAGCTCTCCTAGGTTCTTATTTATACTAATTTACAAGATTCTTAGATGTTAAAATATCTTACCAAAACCCTAACCCTAACATAGTTAGGTTTTTCTGCTTGTGCACCTTGCATTCTTTTGTCCTTTTCATGCATCTTTCCATCGCACGTGTTTCTTTTCCTACCGGTTGTTCTTCTCCAAAATTGGGTTTTATCCTCCAAAAATAGGTATTTCCTCAAAACATTCCTACACCCAACATGCCCCCAACAATGACAGTGACTCGTCTTGATCCACTCAGGCAGTGTGTGCTCCCTGAACAACCTCTTCTAGGTTGTGGAACTTGTTTGCAAGTTCCCTTCATCTTTCTTGGACCTGCACAACTTTTCTTGACAGTGCCTCTACTGACTAAGTTGTGATCTCCTCATCAATCAGTGTTAATATATCTGTGTGTGTCTTCTCCATGATCTTATTATCCTCCTCCATTTGTGAGATCATTTGCGCTACTTGTTCCTTGAGTGGTTCCACTTCTGCTTGTCTCTCCTGTTTTTGCATCTATGTTGCTTTCAACTCAGACTGAAACTTTTTCGTATCTTGAGTACCTTTCAGGTGTTCTATGATACTCATTGTCTTCTTCCTATGCTTGAGGTCTTGGATAGATGCACTTACTCTTTCTTCTTACTGGTTCCACTGATGGACCTGCTTGTCCTCCTCCAGCATTGTCCAAAGATTCTTTTCTCTGTCGAACAAGTTTTCTACTGCGCTCATTTGTTTCTCCATTTCTTCCATTTGGAGTGAAGCTTCTTCTTTCCTCTTCTCTCATACCTCAGGCAGAGTCATGGGATTGAGCTTCTCCTTGAGTTCCTCGATATCATGCCTATATTGATTGATTGTATGCACAACGAGGTTGATCTTATCTTATTTGTTTCTCTCTACTTCCTACGCGCTATTGGGGATGCAGTTGTACGTCGTTGTTAATCCCTGATCTAACTTGTCTATGCATTCTTTCTCTTCCTCCTTCTTTGCAGTCAATTGGTCGCAGGTTATTTGGAGCATATCTGTAGCCCCTTTACCTACCTCTATATTTGTGGCATCTGTGTGGTCCCTTGAATGTACTTCCTGTACGAAGCTGACATGTAGCCTATATAAGGCCTTTGTAGGTATGTGCTCCATGACCATCTTGACTTTCTCTACTTCCTCTAGGGGTTTTTACACTGTCTCCTAGTCGAATATAATCATTTGACACATTATGGTAAATGTTTCCCTACCCTGGACAACAAACTACACAGTCTCTTTTCCCTTTTTCTGCATAGGTGGCTTGTGATTCTTCCTGGCTCCATAGTTGTTGTATGTTTTCATGAACCTATAGGATATTGGCCATTATTTATTCCCTTTATGCCTCTATAGTTCTGACCACTTCCTCACTCCTTTCTTCGACCTTGTCCATGACGAGCTCCACATAATCCCATGTGAGGGTCATGTATGGGTCCTCTGTCTCATACTTTCACTTCTTGCGCACATATTTTCCTTGAGCGATATTCCTTGATGTTTGTGAGGGTTGTGCCCAAATTGTTGTACCATTAACTCTTTCTTCTACAGCTTGTGAAGTATCTTTCTTGTTTATCAATGGTCGGATCCCTATCGTGTTATTATCAACCATTTCGGTATTGTGTTTCTCCCACTTGGTACAGTTCGCACTATTTTGTTTTCGAGTGTTGTCCGTCAGGCTACCTGTTCTTGTTGACGAGCCTTCTTCGGGATTTTCCTTAAGATTCAAGGAATGTTTTGTTCCTATTCTTGTGGTTGTTTTTTTTGTTGGTGATTTCCACTACGCATGCCAATCTTTGATAATCCAATCCACTTCCTCCCTTGTGACGCAATTCTGCAACTTTAGCCATGCCTTTTTGGGATCCCTTGCAGCTTGGAGCCATATATGATGTCGGGATGCCTTGAATTTCTATATACCCTATGTCTCATGCGCTACCTCCATAGGTATGCACCACACATTTTTTTTCTCTATTGGATTTCTTCTAAAAGCATGGAAAACATAGTTTTGTTTTCCTGCTGGATCTTTTTGTCCTTTTCTTGATAGAGAGACTCCTACCTAGCCGCATAGGATTTTCCCACCCTATCCAAAAATGTCAAGAGCTTGTGCTCCTACCACCCTACCAAGGCTATCATTATTATTAACCACAAATAATGGAACTTGGTTCCATTATCCTGTGCGTCGTGACATTTAAGTAGAAACGGGTTTAGCAGTTACAACGCCCAGCTGAACATCACTCCCTTAGTGCACTATGCTTCCACTGTGATCACACCTACTTGCGCTTCCTCTCTGTGACATTTTCTTATCACTTACATGCCATCAACTTGCTTGCAAACCTTTTCTCATTTTCATTAATGTCTTTGATGAAAATTTATTTGTTTCCCTTGGTCATGTCAAACTATTCTTTAACTAGTTCCACCAGTTCTTTCTCTCACGCTTTGTTATCTAGATACTATTTTGGTTGTGCATCGAATGTGGGAAGTCTTGTGATCTTGGAAATAAATTCCACATTGATCTCCACCAATCTATCCATCCATAGGATGCCTCTGTGGACCGAGGAGACTAGTTGTTTGAAGCAAAGGGAGACATTCTTATCGCACCCAAAGTGCGGTATATCCAAAATATTCATAATCCTTGATTTATAAAATCTTGTGATCCACTACGCAAGATCCAACACTGGTCATTCTAAGGGTCCAATTTCCCCCGAGTTAATCAAATAGTTATCCTTTGCCAACTATTGAAATTCAATCGTGTCGTGCATGTCATGGTTTGTGTACCTCATCTTGGGTATCTTTCCCAGCATGTCATCGAGAGTGGGGACTTTGTCTGAGAGAAAAGGGAGGGTAATATCCATACTGTCAGGTGTCTTTCTTTTCCTCCCCACAATAGATGTGTATGTCTCTATTGCATCTGTGTCTTATTCCTCCCTGCTAGACTCTGGTCAGTCGATGGTGTATTCAACCAACACTTCATCTTGTGCCTGGGACTGTCGTGGTCCCACTGTGTCCTAAGATTTTTCATGTATTTCAGGGTTATGGTTCGAAGCACTATTCCCATCCCTGAAGCTCTGCCCTATCCCACTTTGTTGTGTTGTAGGAATCTCTTTCTCAACCTACGTTAGGCTAACATATTTTGGGTCTGAGGTGGTAACATCTTCAAGCTTGACTATATTCTTTAGTTGTTTCATGTGCTCCTTGTGCCTTTGGCCCTGTCAAGTAATCCAGACAAACTATCCTGGCGACCCAAACTTTGGTGAAGTCATATTTTCCAACTTTCACAACCTATCTTGCTACTTCGTCAATTGGTAACTAGGGCACAGATTCGTTTTCTCGCTCTGAGCTCCAAATTTTGGTAAGTGTTGAATACTATGTGCTTTCCTCCTTTTATAGACCAAGCCATGTTCACTTTCAACTTTTTGTGTGCATTTTCATCGACTTCACTTTTTACTGCGTGTTGTCTTATGATATTTGTCGTGGTAACTACCACATGCAAACCTTTCTAGCGTTTTTGTATTTTTTTATTTATTTTTCCTTCTTTTTATCCTTTTTATTTCTTTTTTTCATTTTTATATCCTTGATTCTACTATATTAGACTATGTACATATATGTCCCACTATGTTTCTACTTTCAAACTTTAGGAGGTCGATAGTCCCTGTATAGTTTCAATCAACTACCATTGATCATTCCCTTGAGTTTTGTTCCTTCCAGATCCTTTAGTTGTACAGATCCCCAATCTGTGATAGACTTTACTTCATAGGGCCATAGCCAATTCATTCTAAACTTACTAGGATGTTGAAAACATTTACTTTCATAGAGAAATACTAGGTCTCCTTCCTTGAAAATCTTCCTCTTGATATGTCTTTCATGCCAAGATTTGACTCTTGTTTTTCTTACTTCCTCATGAAATATTGCAAGAATCCTATCCTCTTCCATATCTATTAGTTGTTTTAACCTCTCCTTTATTGTTCCTCTTTCTGTCATGTTGGTGATTGCTACTACGTGTAGATTGGGTACCATAAATTATAATGGTACTATTGCTTCCTTCCCATACACCAATATCAATGGTGTATGTCCTTAAACTCCTTGCATGTAGTCATGTATGCCCATATCACAGTTGGTATTTTCAATTCCCAATCATCCCTGTTGACATTGTATATCTTTGTCAAAGCATTCTCCAAGATTTTATTGAAGGATTCTACTATTCTGTTTTCTTAAGGATGGCATGGTGTACTCTTTTGGTGATAGAATTTAAACTCCTCATTCATGGCCTTCATAGTGTTGTTTATGAAGTGAGTACCTTGGTCACTCATAAAATATCTTGGACATCCAAATAGAGTGATCACTTGCTCAAACAAGAAGTGTGTTGTTTTCTATGTGCTACAGTCTTTGACTGGTGTTGCTTCTGCCCATCTTGTTAAGTATTTTTTTGCAGTGATGATATATCTATCACTTGCCCTTCTCGCTAGAGGATTGATTGGTCCAACAATGTCTATTTCCCATTTTTCAAATACTTGCAAAGTCACTTGTGGTCTTAGAGGCATCTCATACCTTATGTTAGGTTTAACAACCCTCTAACAGACATCACATTTATGGAAATACTCCTTATCATATCTGTCAATTGTTGGCCACCATAGTCCTATGCACAATACCTTCTACACGGTAGTTGTTCCTGCATGATGTCCTCCAACTAATCCCTCATGATATTCTGCTAAAATTCTAGGCCTTTCATGTTCTAGAACACACCTTATCAAGATGTTGTCTGTGCCCATTTTATATAAGTGTCCTGCAATCAGTTGATAGTATGCAGCTATGAATACCATATTTTTCTTCTACACAGTGTTAAAATCTTGTGGTGCAATTCTTGTACTCAAGTATTCAATAATATGAAAAAAATATTCATCAACTATTTGTACTGAGAACAATTGTGCATCAGGGAAGTTGTCTGCCAAGTTGGTAGGTTCTTTTCCATTAGTTACCCTTGATAGGTGATCCAATCCTACATTTATCTTCCCTGGTTTGACTATTACTTCAAAATTATATTCCTGAAATAAAAATAGCCATCTATAGATCTTCCCCCCCAACACTAGCTCTTTGACTAAATATTTTAGGGCAGAATGATATGTGAACATCTTAAAATGTTTTCCCAATAAATAGTTCTTGAGATTTTGAAGTTCATATACCATGGCTAAGCCTTTTATTTCTATGGTGTTGTAATTCTTCTCTAATTCTAACAATTTCATACTAGAAAATGCTATACGATGGTCTAAATCCCCTGCTCCCGGTTGCACCAGAATTACTCCAAGTGTTATGGATGATGCATCCACATGCACTTGATATGTCTTTTCCCAGTCTTGGAATAATAGAATAGGTGTTGTGACCATTTTTTATTTTAAGGTATCCAACCCTTCTTTACAGTCTTCATTCCATTGAAATCTGATATCCTTCTTGAGCAGTTTTTCCATTGGTGCGGTAATCTGTGCATACCCTTTTATGAATTTTATGCAATAGCTTGTATGTCCCGATGTTTCTCTCAATTGGTGCATTGATTTTGGTGGTGGTAAATTGACAATGAATACAATCTTAGAAGGGTCTACTAGTAAGCCTTGTTTACAAACTATATGTCTGAACAATATTCCATTAGGTGTTCACAAAAATGCATTTCTTTATATTCAATAATATATGAAACTGCCTACATCTTTCCAACATTAGCCTTAACACTTCTACATGATATTTTAATGGACTATATACAGTCCATTCATGTAGATATACTTCTAAAAATGGATGTATGAATTCTTTAAAGGAATCTATGAATACTCTTGAAAATATGGTTGGTGCATTCTTCAACCCAAAAGACATGATTGTGTACTGGTAGGATCCCCATTCTATGGAAACATTTTTCTTATACCTGTCTATTGGAGCTATCTTGATCTGATGGTAACCTGAGAATCAATATGTAAATGAATATGCTTCTTGTCCTCCCACATTTTCTAATACTTCATCTATGAAAGGAGTAGGAAAAGGGTCATGTAGGAAAGCATAATTCAGTTTCCTCAGATATACACAAATCCTTATCCCCCCTTTTTTCTTCTCTTGGACTACCATGGGGCTTATCCATTCAGATTCCTCTACTGGTTCTATCATAACAACTTCCAACATTCTGTCAATTTTTTCCTTCACTTTTTGTTGATATACTAGATTCAGTCTGTAAGGTCTCTTCCTGACAGGTCTTGCCTTAGGTTTGAGAGGTATCTTCATTTCTCCTAGCTCTCCTGCTATGATGGAATATCTAACAATACTAAGAGGGGTGGGGGTGAATCAATATTGCCTACTTTTTCTTCTTAATTCCAACAATATTAAGCACACACATTAATTATTCAATTAAGAAATATACGATGAACAAAAATCCTTTATGAACAAAGGATTTTATCATGGAACCCAACAAGGAAAACCACCAACTCTTTTCTCATTAATAAATTGTTCTTTTACGAAAAAAAATCAAGCTACAACTTGATGGAGAGACTTTCCCCAAGTTTCTTCAGTTACGACTGAAGGGATGCTTCCACACCCCATTTACCAACTACAACTAGAAGGAGGCTACGACCCCTGAGTTTATCATCTACCACTGAAAGGATGCTTCGACACCCTATTTACCAGCCAAAACTAGAAGGAGGCTATGACCCCCTAGTTTATCAGCTACCATTGAAAGGATGCTTCGACACCCTATTTACCAGGTACAACTGGAAGGAGGCTACGACCCCCTATTTAGTTAGCTACAACTAGCAAGGAAGCACCTACTCCCCTTTTTCACCAGCACCAACTGGTAGGAAGTTACAACCCCCTATTTAGTTAGCTACAACTGAAAAGGAATCACCTACTCCCCTACAGGATCCAACCTTCCCTTGAACCACCCAACCACCCTTAATTTCAAAATGCAATTCAATCTTTGCTTCTCTTCAATAAATTTTATTCATGTAGCCATTAACATATGTCCTATAAGATTTGACTTATTTTTTTACTTCAAATTGTTTTCCCATGATCCACCCTTACTCTCTTTATGCCGGTTATAACACTTATGAATCTTTTACTGTACTTTGTTCAAGGTGTTTATAAACAAACAAGGATACTATCAATTCTTCAAGTCTTCTTAGAATCATTAATTGTTGTACTTTCGACTTGTCTATTGCAACCTCTGATTGTATGGTCTTCTGGTTATCTATAGTCAAACTTCATCTCTTTCTCTCTGGCTTCTATCATTTAATATTCAATGAATCTGCTGCAGTCTAATAAAGGTCTTCTATATCAAATACTGGATTGCAAAATTGTTTCTCTGTCTTCTTTTGTTCTTGATGTTCAATAAGACATTAACAGACCCATTAGAACCAACAATTCTTCTTCTTCAACTATGCTTCTATTTTGATCTTCTTATCTGAACTGCAAAGACACGTTCTTCTCACCACTCTTTATTGTTTATATATTCTTCCAACTGGTGTGAGCTATGAAACATTGTGTCCCTTTGTTTGGACCATCACACCTCTTCATTTAAATTAACCATAATCTCTGCAAATACTGCAGAAATAGAGTTCTCCTAAGGCTCTTTCTTCAAACCATTTTCATATGACCGACAACGCAAAACCAAGGACTTATCAACTTAAGCAATGTATTATATTTTACCTTTATTTCTCTTATTCCATATGACCACAGGCGATGACGAGACGCTAGGCCAAGCGAGTGCTTGATCACTTATTGAAATCAATGGTCACATTTTAATCTCCCAATGAGATGGATGATTCTTGTTTACTTCGATAATTTGGGACTTTGTCCTTCGCGACTTCCAACCTCTTTAAAAATATCCTGAATAACAAACACGTTTCTATAATCTTCAACAATTGATATTTCTCACGAAGCATTCTTCATATCAGATGACTCATGTCCATTGTGCGACTTTGGCATTCAGGAATTTAGGACTTAGGTCATTTGTTGGTGGAAAAACTCCCAAAGTAAAAACTCCCGAAGTGACGTATCTTGCTAAAGTCATTGTTGACATGGCACAGGCCGATTGGCTTCCACATGTCACTCAGATTCATGATTTACATGTACTTTAAATGTTGATTTCATATTGACACTTGTCATTATCTGATTGTGCCATGTGTCCTTACTGACGTGGTCTCCTGATGTAGATCTCTCAATGTGGCAGATATTCTTCTCCTGGATCTAATGGTTGTCCTAACTCCCAGAATGTATCTCAGATTGATGGTTGAGAGTGAATTTGAAACTTCAGCCTTCGGAACCTCAGGTAATTTGATTTTTCCACTTCCTATTTCTCCCGAAGTGAGATTCCCAGAAGTGTAAACCTCAAGTAACTTGACTTCATCTAATGGTCATTATTTAACTAGAAAAGTCTTAACATGATTCAACGGATGTTGGTAATTCAAATATTCAGGATTTCAAGCCTTTGTCTTTGCTTATCCTATCCTTCTAATTTACTCGATCTGATGGTCCTGATATCTTCTGAAGTGTTTCCTCATATCAAAAGGCTTATGTCTGTTTAGGGACATTTGTGGCTTACTCTCTCCTTCCACTAAAAATGATCTAACGGTCCTGATATATTTCGAAGTGCTATTCATATCGGACAGTTCACATTTTCTTTGGTACTTTGGCCTTCAGGTGATCTTACCTATTCTCAACCCTTTTCTCCCGAAGTGGTCAACATCGAAGTTGACCACTGCTATCTTGGTACGCTCTGAATATATTAGGCGGCCCTCATTTACTTTGGGACTTTGTATCAAACATTCTCCATCTTTATGTAACCTATCCTTCCACTTAACTTGATCCAACGGTCGATGTGGTTTGCAGAGCCATAACTTGCAAGTGGTTTAACTCATTTCCCAAACTCCGCAATTGAAGTTGTGTGATTATTGGTGAGTTAACCATAGTTTTCAATATTTGAATCTATAATACCTTATGGTATAGACTAATTATGGGATTGGAAATAACATGTTTCTTAATTCTCCCTTCGCTCTCCACAATCTATCTCTGTCTTTTATCTAGTGCTTGTGTATCTGACGCTCTTGATTTGATCTGATCATTAACTAGTGCTCCAATGATCCTTAAGCCCATGTTCACCAATATGACTGATGTGCAATGTGTGTATATCTATATCTATATCTATATATATATATATATATATATATATATATATATTTATATATATAATGTATTTCCAATGAATGGTCGAGATCCTTCGTCATCAGATCGACGATTATTATCGCTTTGACAAAAAGGTAGGGGGCCTGAGAGGTCATCCCGGGCTCCTGACTGGTGACCTTCTCAAGGAGTCCAGACACCTAGAACCCCCACCATACCCTTTCATTATGCATCGATAAGCTATGGAGAGTGTTGTGTATATAAACCTACATACCCTTTTTCTCACTTCCAATGTGGGATAAATCTTGTTACATGAAACTATCAACATTGTCAATTTCTTGATCGGATGGCTATTTATTCTTCTTAGTATTTCCATCGATCCCGACGAAATTTCTACAATAATCTCTTCCTTATGAGCTTTGATTAATGTCCTTGCTTGTGAGCTTGAATCTTTGGATACTTTCAATGCGCTTTTCCTTCTGAGCTTTGATCTCTACATATTGATATATTGTTTGACATCAATGACAACACATTAATGACACTATGTCCAACAATATCCCCCTTTTTCATTGATGGAAACACACAAACTTCATACACAATCTCCCCATGTAATGATGCTTCTCTCCTATGAAGTTACTCTCCCCCTTTGACATCAATGGCAAAGGATTTATCCTCCTATGATATGTCTGTCTATATGTTGTTGATCAATATCTAAACTTTGGTAACTCCCCCTACAATTATGCTCTAGGTGCCATAACTGAATAAATCCCCCTATCAGTCAACTCTCTCTACCTCTGATTGTTCTCCTCCTTTGTTTCTAAAAAGGGTAGATCTTCCTGACAATGTTTCTCCTCTTGTTATCTCTGCAGGATGTCATGTATATCATAATGTTGTTGTTCCGGATACTGTTGTCCTACTAGAACATTGCACATTGTAGCTCATATTTTTCAAACGACCCTTGGATTTGTCCATTGATTCTCTTCGATATCTAGCCAGATGTATCCATATCTATCCATGATAATTTTATACTATGTATTTCTCTAAAGTCATCTGAGAAAGTTTATACTATGCTTGTCACATGACTGGAATTATTTTTGCAACAATTGAATTCACTCATGTTCACTTGTTCAGTCTTTACTATCCACATCTGTGAATGTCCTGGTTTGTTTCACTTTGTTCTGTGATCTTCTATTACTGCAACTTCATTTTTCTTCCATGTTTCCTTTACTCTTCTTTTCATTTTGTATGAAGCATTTCTCATTGAATGTCTTCTTGAGTTCCAACATCTTATAATGTTGTTGACCTTACCAACTTTTTTTCTCGCATGATTCCTACAATCGAAGGTTTGAGGTGTATGAGTATCTTCCTTGATCTAATATTCTATACATTGCAGTGTTGCTTTCATTCTTTGAACATGAAGGACCTGATTCAGACCTCCCTTCACTTTATAAATGAGAGACTTGCATCAGATTTCTTAGGAGTAATATTTTCTTCCTTGTTATAGAAAAAATTGGATTTGTCATTTGGTGATCTCTAATTTTCAAGATCTCATTCAAGGTCATGGAGTTATTCAAGAACTTGATTTGGGTGTTTGAATTCTCAACCTTCCTTCTAAGATTCACAACTTATGCATGTGTACCAACTGACTCGTCATCAAATTCATCTTCATATTCATTATCAAGTATAGTCTCTTGATGTTTGACCCTTATTGTTTTTAAATCATCCACCTTGACATCTGCACTCTCAACAATCTTATGTAACTTAATATTGTAGCATTTGTATGATTTTGTGGTAGAAGCATATCCAAGAAATATACCTTCATCATATCTAGCCTCAAATTTTCCTAGATTCTCATCAAGCCTATTGATGTAACACTTACTTCCAAATACCTTGAAGTATTTTACAGAAGGATCTCCTCCAAACCAGGGTTCATAAGGAGTCTTATTACTATTAATCCTGAGCTGACCTTTGTTCAATATGTATATTGATTTGCTTACAGCTTCCATCCAATATCCATCAGACAATTTTTTTTCAATGAGCATCATCCTTGCATCTTCATGGACTGTTCTATTCCTTCTCTCAACAATCCCATTTTGTTGAGGTGTTCTGGCAGCAGAGAATTTTTTATTTTATTTGTTTCCATGAGTTTCAGAGAAGAGGTTGAGTATTCTCTTGTTTATTTAAGCTCAAAATCTTGCTCTTGTTTCATGTCATATGTTTTGAGCACCCATTGTCAACATACTAGAGATCTTATTTATCTTGGGATTTCAAGGCAATAAGACATTCATCTTTTGATGTTTTTTCTTTCCAAATCTTCTTTTTCTCTTTATTGAACTTTGGGTTTTCTAAGACTTACATTAATCTGCAATTACTAGCTTTATGTCCATGACTATGACATTTGAAGAATTCTAGGTTCCTTTCTTGTAGAGTTGCAAAGGAGTTATAATTTATGCTTTTAACTTGATTTACTGTTTGGTTATCTTTAAGGTTATAATTCTTAACCCTTAAGTTTTTCCTTCCATATGTTCTACAATTCATATCTTTATGTCCATAGTTATTACATGAATAACAATAACCATTGAACATCTGTGAAAATCTTATGAAAATGAACTTATTTTTCAACTTCTTTTTGTTAGTATTGAAAGTAGGGGAAATAGTACTTTATTTCTTCACATAGCCAAGCCTAGTCTTGTTGTTAGCATCTTTCATTTCACTTGAACTGCATGTGTTTTCTTGTTTTTTCAATCTATGTCTCTTGGTTTTGTAGTCAACAGCCTTATGACCATAATAAAAACAATAGCCATAGTATGCACTCTTGTACTTGGGAGTTTTTTGTTCATCTTGGTTGTGATTGTTATTTATTTTGAGGTTTCTCTTGTTGGGAGGATGAGAAGGTTCTTGAGCATAAGAGTTTGCATTCTTGTCATCCTTTTGTTGCATAGTTTTTTATTTTGAGGTATCATCAGAACACTTGTCATCTTCTACATCAATCTGAGTAACATGACTTGATCCTTTAACCATTTGTACTTAGTCATATCCAAGCCCATATTTGATTGAGGGAAATCTTTGTAAACTGAGAATTTTATCAAGGGCTTCAGTTCCTTTCTTGAATTTTTCAACAATCTTCATTTGATCATTGAGTCCAACAACTTCTTGTTTTAAATTCTTGGCTTCTTCCATGCTAATGGTTGCTTGTTGTCTTGAAATGTGTAGCTCCTCTTGTGAGGACATTAGTTGTCTTTTTAAGGTCTGATTTTCTTCCTCACTTTCTAGCTACTGTTGTTTGAGCTCTTCAACCTTTTGTTGCTCCTTATTAAGAGATTGTTCCAAGGATTCCAATCTCTCTTGATCCAGTTGGAATTGGATTATAAATTCAACTATGATTTGCTCAAGTTCTTTATTCTTTGAACCTTGTTTCCTCATTTTCTCCAGCATGAAATCCTTTAGTTGTTTACACCATCTTTTATATTTTCTCAGATCATCCAATGCACACTCAAGCTCAGCTTCAAGATTGACTTTTGATTCAATGTCTGAGTCTTTTTCAAAAGAATCTTCATCACTAGAATTGTTGTAGAATCAACTTTGTTCTGATTGAAATGCTTCATTTGACATCTCATTTGAGTAGAGGTCTTTTATCTTCTCCCAAAGTTACTTTGTAGAGTTACATTCACCTATCTTCTCTTTGACATCATCAGGTAATCCATCAAGGATTGTATTCATTATCATTGAGTTACTTTTCTTGGATTTATTTTGAGATGGAGTCCTTACTCTGTTTGGTGGGAAGTAATCAATGATCATCGAATTTCATACTTCAAGTCTCAATGCCTTGATATGACTTTCCATTCTTGTACTCCAATATATATATTCTTTTCCAGGTATTGGAGTTCCATTCACAGTGTAAATATTGTGTCCATCCATGTGTGCTTAATTTGATATTCCTTTTAGTTTTTTAGACTTTTCTTAAAGGAACCTTGCTTTGATACCAATTGATGGAATATCCAACAATACTGAGAGGGGGGGGGGGTGAAACAATATTGCCTACATTTTCTTCTTAATTCCAACAATATTAAGCACACACATTAATTATTTAATTAATAAATATATGATTAAAAACAAACCTTTATGAACAAAGGATTTTATCATGGAACCCAACAAAGAAAACCACCAAATATTTTCTCATTAATAAATTGTTCTTTTACAAAACTGTTTTAAAGCTACAATTTGATGGAGAGATTACCCCCAAGTTTATTCAGTTATGACTGAAGGGATTATTCCACACCCCATTTACCAACTATGACTGGAAGGAGGATACAACCCCCTAGTTTATCAGCTACCACTTAAAGGATGCTTTGACACCCTATTTACCATCCACAACTGGAAGGAGGCTATGACCCCCTAGTTTATTAGCTACCACTGAAAGGATGCTTCGACACCCTATTTACTAGCTATGACTATAAAGAGGCCATGACCCCCTATTTAGTCAGCTACAACTAACAAGGAAGAACCTACTCTCCTTGTTCACCAGCACCAACTGGTAGGATGTTAGAACCCCCTATTTATTCAGCTACAACTGACAAGGAAGCACCTACTCCCCTACATACTGCAACTTGCCCTTGCACCACCCAAGCACCCTTAATTTCACAATGCAATTCAATCTCTATTTCTCTTCAATAAATTGGATTCATGCAGCCATTAACACAAGTCCTATCATATTTGACTTTTTTTTTACTTCGACTTATTTTCCCTTGCTCCACCCTTCCTCCATCTATGCAAGTTATAAGACTTATAACTTTTTAACCATACTTTGTTCAAGGTGTTCATAAACAAACAAAGATACTATCAATTCTTCAAGTCTTCTTAGAATGATTAACTTGTGTACTTTCTACTTGTCTGCTGCAACCTATGATTGTATGGTCTTATGGTTATTTGCATTCAAACTTCATCTCTTGCTCTCTGGCTTCTATCATTTAATCTTCAATGAATCTGTTGCAGTCCAATAAAGGTCTTCTATATCAAATATTGGATTGCATAACTACTACTCTATCTTCTTTTGTTCTTAATCTTCAATAAGACATTGACAAGCCCATTAGAACCAATAGTTCTTCTTCTTGAACTCTTCTTCCATTTTGATCTTCTTATCTGAACTATAAAGACATGTTCTTCTCACCACTCTCTCTCGTTTATACATTCTTCCAACTGTTTTACATACGAAACATTGTGTCCCTTTGTTTGGACCATGGCACCTCTTCATTTAACTTAACCATAATCTATGCAAATACTTCAAAAATTGAGTTATGTTGAGGCGCTTCCTTCAAACCATTTCCATATGACCAACAACGCAAAACAATGGCATTATCATCTTAAGTGATGTATTATCTTTTACCTTTATTTCTCTTATTCAATATGACCACAAGCGGTGACCAGGCGCTAGGCCAAGCGAGTTCATGATCGCTTATCAAAATCAACGGTCACGTTTTAATCTCCCGATGAGATGGAAGATTCTCGTTTACTTCAATAATTCGAGACTTCGTCCTTCGTGACTTCCAACCTCTTTACAAATCTCCTGAATAATAGATGCATGTCTATAATATTCAACAGTTCAGATTTCTCACGAAGCATTCTTCATATCAGACGACTCATGTCCACTCCGGGACTTCATGACTTAGGTCATTTGTTGGTGGTAAAAATCCCTAAGCAAAAACTCTCAGAGTGACGTAGCTTTCTGACGTCATTGTTGACGTGGCATGGGCCGAGTGGATGCCACTTGTCACTCCTATTCATGATTTACATGTACCTGAAATGTCTATTTCATATTGACAGTCGTCATTATCTGAATGTGCCACGTGTCCTTGTTGACGTGGTCTCCTGATGTAGATCTCCCAATGTGGCACATATACTTTTCCTGTATCTAATGGTTGTCTTAAATCCTAAAATGTATCTCAGATCGACGACTCAGAGTGACTTCGAAACTTTGTCCTTCGATACTTCGGTTAATTCTATTTCTCCATTTCCTAGTTCTTCCAAAGTGAGATTCCCTGAAGTGTAAACCTCAAGTAACTTGAATTCATCCAATGGTCATTGTTTAACTTGAAAAGGCTTAACATGATCCAACGGATGTTAGGAATTCAACTATTTAGGATTCTTGGCCTTTGGCCTTGCTTATCCTATCTTTCTACTTTCCTCGATCTAACGGTCCTTATATCTTTCGAAGTGTTTCCTCAAATCAGAAGGCTTATGTATATTTTGGGAAATTTGTGGCTTACTTTGTCCTTCCACTAATTTACATGATCCGACGGTCCTGATATCTTCCAAAGTGTTTCCTCAAATCATAAGGCTTATGTCTATTTCGGGACATTTGTGGATTACTTTTTTCTTCCACTAATTTACAAGATCTGACAGTCCTAATATCTCCCAAATTGTTCTTCCTATTGGGAATTTCACATTTTCTTCTGTACTTCGGCGTTCGGGTGATATTACCTATTCTCAACCATTTTCTCCCGAAGTGGTTAGCTCCGAAGTTGACCACTGCTACCTTGGTGCGCTCTAAATAGATCAGATGGTCCTCATTTACTTCGAGACTTCATACCGAACGGTCTTCGTCTTTACTTAACCTATACTTCCACTTAACTTGATCCAACGGTCGATGTGGATTGTGGAACTGTAAATTGTGAGTGGTTTAACCCATTTCCCAAACACCGCAGTTGAAGTTGTGCGATTATTTGTGAGTTAACTAGAGTCATAAATATTTGAATCTATAAGATCTGATGGTCTAGACTAATTGTGGAATTAGAAATAAAATGTTGTTTAATTCTCCCTTCACTCTCTGCAATCTATCCCTGTCCTTGATCTGGCGCTTTCATATCCAATGGTCCTTATTTTATCCGATCATTGATTATTCTTCCAATGATCCTTAAGCCCACGGTCACCAATATGACCGACGTGCAATGCATATATATAAAAAATATAGTTCCAATGAACAAACGAGATCCTTCGTCGTCAGATCGAAGGTTATTGTCGCTTTGGCCAAAAGGTAGGGGGACTAACAGGTCATCCCGGGCTCCAAGCTGGTGAGCTTCTCGAGGATTCCAAACACCTATAGCCCCCACCATACCCTTTCACTATGCATCGATAAGCTATGGAGAGTGTTGCATATATAAACCTACATACAGTTTTTTGCACTTCTAATGTGGGATAAATCTCGTTACATGAGACTACCAACACCGTCAATTTCTTGATCAGACGGTTGTTGAGTATTCTCAATATTTCCATCAATCTCGATGACATTTCTGCAATGCGCTCTTCCTTCTAAGCTTTGATTAATGTCCTTTCATATGATCTTGAATCTTTGGATACTTTCAATGCACTTTTCCTTCTGATCTTTGGTCTCTGCATACTATTATATTGTTTGACATCAATGAAAGCACATTAATGACACTATGTCCAACATGCTATGCCTTTCATTTTTGTAAAGGTTGTTGGGAATAGGTCACTTTATTCATGAAGTAACTCTGTTATACTTTCTATTGTCTCTTCATCCCAATAGCCTCCAATACTTTCCATTTTAGGGTTATTAGTTGTCCCAATGTTGAATTTCTTCACTTTGATTGGTGCAAAAAATATTGTTGATTCCAAAGATGAAAATTCCACCTCTCTTTCTCCTTAAATTTATGTAATATGAATATTGCACGGGTCATCCTCATATGGTGCCTCTTCTTCCACATGATAGCATGATACTAGTTCCTTGACTGCCTGTCTATTTTGTTGTTCACATTCTGTCATGAGTTCAACCTCTGGTTCATCAATAAATATCACCCCTCTTATTTGTTTTAGTGTTGAATAAATGTTGGGGTTCTCATGTTCAAATGAGAAGGTTATTATAAAATTATGTTGTAATGTTGTCCATTCTCCAATGCCTCTACTCATTTCCTAGTCTACATACAATTTTTCTAGAATTCCTTCCAATGTATGGATGAAGTGATGAGGCCATTCCTCTTGTGGTGTCATCCTCCATTGTTTCGTGCACTTATCCAAGTGTTCTACTGGTGTCTCTTTCCCATTATACCTCTGCATTTCATTTCTTCATTGTTCTGCGCTGAATCTAATGTGCAGTAATCTCTTACACTGGTACAAGTCCTAAATGTTTTCTTTATGTGCACCCCACCATCTTGCATGTGCAGCATTGAGTGAAATATAAAAGGCTAAGAGTCTTTGATTTTATCTTACTTCCTCTTCATATTTGGTCACAAATTCCTCTAGATCATTTACCCCATTAAAAATGGGAGGTTTTCTTATCTCTATACCCACCCATCTTACTGCACGATCTGTTTTTTCACACCTTCTTGTAGACAATTTGCGTAATCTTTGTTGCCAATTATCCAAACCCGAATCTAAGTTAGAATCACATAATGTGATTCTTCTCCAGCTGAGTACCCCATCTACAGTTTGGTTAAAATCATCTTATTCGCACGTAGTGGTTCTATTCAATTGGTTTATCTCCTCCAAATCTAAGCAAGTGGGTTCTACAAATATTTCTCCTCTGAAGGATCTAATGGTGCAATGACTTTATATTATCTTGATTCAAATTTCATTTTTCTCGTCTTCAAATTCATTATGGCCTAGTTATCAAATTCCCAATCCAATCCAAGCAATGTTGGATATGGTGTCGTTCCATCTAGAATCTCTATTTCTTCAAAATATTCCTTAGTGTGCACTCCATCCAAATCTATTGTCACACCTTTAAGCCTTCCAATTTGTATAACTCTATGTTTATTTGATAACTTTAATTGGACAGGTTAATAACCTAGTGTGATCTCTCACATACACTTCCATGTCTTCTTAGGTAACACATTTACTTCAGATCCTAAGTCCAGTATAATATCCCCCATATTGAAATCTCCAATGTTGGCATTCAGTTTGAATTATCTTCTTGTCCTCCTTCTTGTATGGAGGTGATTGAATTTTTATTATCTAACTTACCATATACCTCTGTGTTACATTTTTCTAACATATTTTTAAAAACTTTAACAGATGATGGATCATTTAGTAGCTTAACACAGGATTCCAGAAAATTACTTATGGTACTTACTTTTCCTAAAGGTTGTGCTTCATTTGTGTGGTCCATTGATGAAGGAATATCATACATTGGTATGTTCTAAGTATGTCGCGTAGATGATGTAGATGTAACAACTTGTTTGAGTAAATCCTTCCTAGCCTCCTTGAATGTTTCTTTTTCTTTTTGCACATCAAACTGCTTATGTGGTCCAATATTATTCTTCACCCATTGGTGTTGTGTTGGATCTTGTCTTGCTACGTAAACTCTTGTCTTAGCTCCTTTGTGCTTGAATATGTTGATGTTCCTCCCATCATCTCTTACATCTACAAAAATCCACTGAACATTCTGGTTGTTCTGGTTCCTCTTTTCTTGATTATTTCCTAGAAGTGTTGGACATTCTTCTGTGTCATGGTTTGTTGCGGGACAGTACATACATGTTGTTGGTGGAAGTGGACATTACCTTGCATAATATCCTGGTTGTTTCCATTTTTGGCACACTTCTAGACCTCAGTCTCTTCCAAATCCTCCTCTACCTCGTCCTCCACCTCTATAGCCAGTTTGATCTCCTCATGATGTGTTGTACTGAGGCACCTAATTATACTACGTGGGGTTATACTATGGTTGTGCATTATTGTATTGTGGTTGTGCAGTGTTATACTGCTATTGCATGGTGTTTTATGGAGGTGGTACCTGGTTAAAATGAGGTGAATCTTTCCCTAGCATCATTTTTTCTTTCACCCTATAGGTATCTAAAATTATTTTCCTCATTATCTCCATCGTCCTACAATAATTATCATCATGGCCCACTGACTTGCAAAAATTGCAATATGAACTCTTGGGTATTGTCTGATACTTCTGCATCATGGGGAAATGATATGGATCATGCCCATGTGTCTTTCATATCTCACACCATGGTCCTCCTGTTGGAAAATGGTTCGGTACTCATGTTTCCATGTATTGCGCAAAATTTGGGCACTCATTCTTGTGGTGTCCTTCTGTCATGCATGTGGTACACAAAACAACTTCTCTTTTCTCTTTGACCTTATTCTGGTTAAGTTGAAATGTGAGTTTCTTCAGATCCTCCTTCAAATCCTTTATTGTTGGATCTGTATTTTGATTCTAGTTGTCTTCCAGCTGTAAGGTTGCTTGCAAAGCCTCTTCTTGAGTTTGAAACTTTTGTTGTCTCAATGCGTATTTAAAATGTGGTAATAGTGAATTCACAAAGAGATGTCTATGTTGCATGTTAGTCATGACATACTTAAACTTGTCTTTAAGGAACTTAAATATCTTATCAATATCCCAAACAGACTCACCTGGTTTCTTCTTGATTTCAATCATCTAATTCATGTACTGATCTTTTGAACTAGGCTTCTGAAATTAATTTATCAGTAGCTTCTTGACATCTGCGATCATCCTTGTTGTTCTTGGTGGAATATTTACAGCTAGGATCATGTACCAATATAGTGCATGGTATCTTCGTGTGGTAGATAATTTTGAAAGTTTTGTGGCCTCATGTGTGATCTTCTTTGCTTCCCATATCTTCTCACAGATAAAAAAATACTTTTCAAGGTCTCCCCGAAATTTCAGTAACCTAATGGTGGGATCATGTCCTTCCATATTGAACTGTGATGAACTACTACCTCCACGCACTGTAGATATTTGACTACTACTTCCTGAACTGGCTCATCTAGTTGTTTCTCGTTGTTTGGATGTACTTCTTGTTGTATTTCTTCTAATAAAATTCGGTTTTATGAATGGTGGTGTTCTTTCTTGTGTATTAGTCACACATGGGGTTATGGGTTCCAAACTGACACTGACATGGATGAGAATTCTACCTTTTCTGCTTTCCCTTGGACCACCTGTCTTCCTTTCATATTTTTTGCATAGGATTTCCTCAATCTTCTCCACATCCTAAATATCCTCTAGCTCTTCCTCATCACTTTCCAAACCCTCTCTATCAACCATGGTTCTCTTCCTATTCTTCATCTTATATTGGTAGGGTAATCCACTGCATGTCTTCCCAATTGTTTCCATTATATTATTTATCTAATATTCCTCCATCATCATTGGGTCCTCTTTCTTCTTTCCCTTATCCATCTCTTCCTCCATTTTTCCACCTCTTATCAGTGCTTCCCCCCCTACCCCATGCATGCAGGAAAGTTTATCTCTTAGATTCCATCGTCATCACACCATTGTTATATAATAAAATATTGATTAAAGTGTACAAAGATATGATATACCTATCTATAGGTCCTTTTAGAAACTCCTACTATGATGCGCTATAAGAATTCACGATATATACTCCAAATTTTGTGATAAACCCTGCAACAATATTGTCTAACCAGAAATCTACTACGTGCGTGAATTTTTTGTTAAGTTGTTGTAACTGCATTATCTCCACAATATTCCACTCGATATTTCTGATTTGATTTGTAGGGTGGTTGCGTTTTAACCTCAATAGCCACTCCTACAACACATACAGGAAATCATAGAAAAACACCTCATGCAAGTCGCTAAACACCTACTTGTGTAGATATTTATGCAGTGTTAACTTAGGGATTTTGTTATCTTTCTGCACAAAATGAAGCTCAATTTTTTTCAACCATATTTCAATATCCACCTTCGTTGGACTCCATGGACTGAACATTCCCTTTTTATACCTTGATTCTCCACATGCTTCTTCTACCAATCCCATTCACTCAATCCCATGAAATTCCAACCCGCAACAGAACCATTTGTTGGTTATGAGTATCTTTCTCTCTTTATACTTATTGGGCTGACACAGGTTCAAGTATAATAAGGTTTTCAACAAAACCCTCTAAAACTATCAGCCTTCTTGGTAAAACAAAAGGAAACACAACACACATAATGTACTACGCAGTCTCACCCGAGATAGTTCTATGGGTGACTGCAATGGTCAAGTTCTTGCAGTCTAGGAAAGAGTGGCGATATGGGATTATAATTGATATTTATTAGGCCTTAAACTGGTTACTCAATCTATTATTCTTAAGATCCATTCATATGTTAAACCCTTTCATGCAATCTAATAGATCTAGCTAACCACATATGTGTAAATCAATCATTAACAAGAATTAAATAGGATCAACTGTTAACAAAATGTAAACAGACATTTAATCATCACAAAGTGCACAGGTTTTACCATGGTTCACCCCCTCCTAGGTTATGTCTACAAATATCTGGCTTCTTAGGCTCTTTTATTTATATTTATGCAATAAATGACATTGCGCGCACTACACTTTTGATCACACAATCATGGGAAAAGGTTCCAAAACCTCTGTGAGGCGAACTAGATCACACCAGAGTCTTTATCCAAGGATATAACCCCCTATATATCGTTGCTTTAATCTTCTCCATCTCAACAACTTATAAAAAGGTATCACAACAGTTTCTTACAATTCATAACTAACTTGGAACAATATTTGAACCAAAAGTACCCACCTTGACCTAGCCCTCCTAGTTTCTTATTTATACTAATTTACAAGCTTCTTAGTTGTTACAATATCTTACCAAAACCCTAAACTTAACATGGTTAAGTTTTCCTACTTTCATGCCTTGCATGTTTTCCTCCTTTGCATGCATCTTTCCCTTGCACATGTTTTGTTTACTGCCAGTTGTTCATCTCCAAAGTTGGGTTTTATCCTCCGAAAATAGGTTTTTCCTCTAAATAGGCCTGCACCCAACATAGTTTATGCACCTTCATCGATAATAGTCTGAGGTGTGATTGTTTCATGGAAACCTACACAGGAGACCTAGCTAAATCATACACAAACAAATCTTATCAAGAAAAGGAAGAGAGATACAATATGAAGAATCAGAATCAATTTATATTATGATCTATTCAATGAGTGAGTGATATTCACTCATATAGGCAATGACATCCTATAATTAAGAAAAGTGAAAAAGAAGTGAGTTGCAGTGATCTTTTCTTAGCAATGCATGTATAATAATGATGGTCTAAAAATAGAAAGTCTAAAATAGAAATAACTCGAGTGAACTTCAGTAGGAAATAATAAAGTACAGAAAAGCTTCAGTACACTCCCACTGAACTAGTGAGTCAAAAATATAAATCTCCAACACCCCCACTGAATGTCACTATGGAGTAAAAAATGAGTCTTGATTACTAGGCCATATTAGGTACTCATGTACAATGAAAATAATGAACTCTAAATAAAAGTGAGGAAAGAAAGAAAACCATGTGGGAGTAAAAAAAACCACTCAAAAGACAATGCATCAAAAGAAGAAAATGATAGTTCTTGCTAGGCAACTGTGTTCTCGAATCCAAGACAATCTCGCAAAGTCTGAAACTTCAGCCCAGTGAAGGTATTGGTCAATATGTCTACAATCTGTTCATAGGAAGGACAAAACTGCAAATCAATGATCTTGTCATGTACTAAATCTATGATGAAATGCATGTGGACCTCAATGTATTTGGTTCATTGTCGTTGTACCAGATCTCTGCAAAATCTCAGTGTACTCTGATTATCACACCATATGATAGTTGGAAAGTGAAACTGGATACCAAGCTCGATAAGGAAGTGTTGAAGCCAAAGTGTTTGAATGAAACAGTTGACTACTCCTATGTACTTGGGCTCTATGGAAGATAAAGAAATAGTTGATTGCTTCTTACATGACCAACAAATTGGGCCTGATCCCAAACTAAGAGTGTACCCGGACGTGGTCTTGCGATTTGTCTATCACCAGCCCAATCTGAAACTGTGAAGCCTATGTGATCTAATGCACAACCAACTACATAGTGAATCCCATAAATCATGGTGCCATGAACATATCTAAGGATGGACTTGGAAGCCTTCTAGTGAAGATCATAGGGTTCTTATATGTATCTATAAATTGTTCCTACCGCATATGATATATCTGGACGGGTGTGGGTGAGATACAGAAGACTCCCCACCAACTGTCAATAAAAGGACTTGTCCATTAATGGTGTATCCCTGCCATCTTCAATTCTGATCCCAGATAACAAGGGTGTAGGTGAATACTTATAGTTTGTCATGTGGAATCTATCCAGAAGATCCCTGACATACTTATCCTGAGAAAGTTTGATGTCAGAAGCATCCTGACTAATCTCAAGGCCAAGAAACAAGTGTACTGGACCCATGTCCGTCATAGAGAGAATGTCATGCAAAATATATTTGACCAAAGAAATGGCTGAAGTAGAGCTACTAGTGATCAAAATATCATCAACATAGAGTACTAAAATCATCACAGACTTAGTATTTCTTATCATGTAAACATTGGAATCATATTTACAACTAAAAATATCATGTGAAAGCAAGTAAGAACCCATATTTTCATACCATGCTCTAGGTGCCTACTTGAGGCCATAGAGAGACTTCTTCAGTCTACATACTAAAGATGAGTTATGAATGAACCCCTGCAACTACTCCATGTAGATCTTCTTTGAAAGGTCACCATGAAGAAAAGAATTATTCACATCCATATGGTTAACTTCCCATCATTTGGTTGCTGCAATGGATAGATCCAAGTGAATGGATTCAATATTTTCTATAGGAGCAAAGGTCTCATCATAATCTATCCCATGAATCTATTGAAATCCTTTTGCAACTAATCTAGCCTTGTACCTACTCACCTGACCATTTGTTTCTCTCTTGATCCTATATACCCATTTTCATCTGACAATTTTCCTCTCTGGTGGAAGTGGAACCAAATCCCAAGTTTGATTCTCTAGGTGAGAGTTATGATTCTTCTGCATGGCTACTTCCCATAATGGATTTCCAATAGCCTCACTATAGGTTTGTGTATCAGAAGATTGAACCATATAGCAATGCATGGGCATCCTTGGTTCAAAAGATGAAAGTACATGAGAAGGATGCACATGTTGAGATTGAGTCCTCCTCGAATCCAATCGATCCCTTGCAAGGTTTTATACTTCCTGAAGTGTGGATTGTGCCCACTTGGGAATTTTTTAAAGCTCTGACACTAGCTCCTCATTTGGCTATACTACCTAATCATCTGCATGTACAAAATCCTCTAAATATGTGTCTGAATATGTATCATCTGAGTGTGTGGAATCATTATCTCTGATGTCTGGAATTGATGGAAGCACAAGAGTCTATGCATGTTTCACTGGAGGTGCATGCAAAGGACTCTCCTCAAACTGAACACTACACTTAATGATGAGTTGGTGTGTAGGGGGATGAATCAATCTATACCCCTTCACATCATTTGGATATCCCACAAATATGCAAGGTGTGATATGTGGATCTAAGGCTTTCCTCTTTTGAGAAGGAATATGGGCCCATTCTCTAGATCCAAAGATGCGGAAGTGTGTGACATCTAGTTTGTCACCTACCCAAGCCTCAAAAGGTGTCATATCCTCAATAGATCTGTGATGTGCATTGTTCTGTATGTAAGAAGAACAGTTAAGTGCCTCAACCCAAATCTTGGACATAAGTGATCTTGCATGCAACATGCAACTGGTCATCTCCTTGTGAGACATGTTGTTCCTTTCAGCAACTCCATTCTGCTATGGAGTGTATGGAACTGTGTGATGCAACTAGATACCAGCTTCACGACAAATATTATGAACATATTTGTTGATATAATCCCCCCCATTGTATGTACAAAGGATCTTGATTTTATTCCCATTTTGTGTCTCTATTAGAGCTTTAAAGTCTTTAAGGTGCTCAAAAACTTCAAACTTTTTCCTAAGAATGTAAACCCAAGTATAGTGTAAGTAATCATCAATAAATGTAAGAGAATACCTTTCTTTGCTGATGGAAGGATGTGGAAATGGACCCATGAGATCACTATGAACAAGCTCCAAGGAAGAGGAGGCTCTCCTTTCCTTCCCCTTTTCAAACTTCTCTTCAGGATGCTTGCCAAGAATGCATCCTTCACAAATCCCTTCAGAAAAGTGAATTTCTAGCAAGCCTTTGACCATTCCTTGCTTGGAAAGTCATTGCATGTACCTAAAGTTTAAATGACCAAATATCTCATGTCATACTCTACTACTATCATTAGCATGTGTAAGTAGCAAAGAGGAGTCATATTCAGTAAACTTAGTGAAGTTATACAATCGCGATTTTTTATCTACCTCACCAACTACAATAATGGAAATGTCATGCATGTCAAGTACAATAACTAAATAAGATGTAAATTCAATCCTTTTACCTGTTTGTGTGATCTGATAAACTGAGAGAATATTTATAGAAAGATTTGGAACATGTAAAAAGTTCTCAAAACTTCCATTAGGGAGTTCCACTCTTCCCTCTCCTGCAAATTCTATTGGAGTATCATCCCCCATGAGAATAGGAGGTCTAGAGAATGAACTCAAAGAAGTAAAAACTTCCTCTTTGGTTGTCATATAATGTGATGAGCCAGAATCTATAATCCATGAATCAGATGAAGAATTAATTGCAACCATAGACTGGTGATTACATTTCTTAGGAGCACGGTATTCTTCCTTCTTTTTCTTGGCTCCTTCGGGAATGAAGTCTCCAAGGTTAATCTTCTAAAGTACCTGTGTCATAAGATCGATTTGCTTATTCATGCATGTGGATTCTTCATGATTTGGTTTATTTCAATATGTGAATTTCTTTCTCTTATTCTTATTCCTTTTGGAATTTGAATAATCTTTGGAACCTGAAGAATCCTTGAAGGGTTTGGAATATCCCTCTTTCTTTTACTCTAGATGTAATAGATCCTTTTGTTTCTGCTTCGATTTTTTATTGGATGAACCTTTTCCATCATGCATGGTGAGTGCATGTGCTTTGGGATTTTTCATGAAGCCCATATGTATGAGTTTTTTCTGCTCTTGTGTGAGATATGCAATGAGCTGAGCATCATATACATTTTTCAATTTGCTCCCAAAAGACATTTGATAGAATGGAAATTGGAGACATATACAACATATTTTGGTCCTAGCTTGGCCAAGATTGTTAGAATAAGTTTTTTCTCTTGTGTAGACTTGTCAATACCATATTCACCCAAGATCAATATAAAATATTTAAATTTAGTAAAGAAATATTGTATATTATCAAAAAATTTAGGGTCTAAGGTATTCAACTCTTCCTCAAGCATATGACCTCACATATCATCTTGCTTTCCAAAGAGTCCTTCCAAGGTGGTTTAGATCTCATTTGGATTCTTTCATGCAGCAACATGAAACCATAAATTAGTGGAGATTAACTCAAGAAGTAGTCATATGGACTCATCCTTACGGTTTTCCCATCTGGTCTTATCTAGTGTTGATGTAGGTTATGTTTATGTGGTCGTCGTCAAATTGTACAATCATTTTCTTTTAAGTTGGAATGCAGAATTTAGATTCGATTCAAAATAGTCTTACGGTGTGAGTATTATGACAAGACTTGATTAAAGAATTTGCATCGTCTCTTATCCTGCTATTGATTCAGAAAAGATCCTGAAAACTCAGATCGTGGATTCTGAGATATGACTGAAGGTTCTATGGCAACTATAGATATGCTAAAACAACTATATCTCCTAAAATATGATGTGGGTCCTGGAGAGTTTTTGTGTGCATGAGTATCCCTATGTCGTACGTCTATGGTGAACATTTTAGCCCAACCTAGATCGTGGATTTCGAGATATGGTTGTTTTACTGCAGCAAAACCAATTTTCTAAAGTGTCTCACACTGGAAATGGGCAGACTGAGTGAACGTTGCACCCTAGTGAAGGATACAGTGAAAAAAATTCACATCTTCACTATGGATAGGCTACGTATATTTCAGAAAACTAAATGTCGCACCCTGGTGAAGAATGCAATGTGACTATGTCGCATCTTGGTTGTGGATAGGCTGCGTCGATTTCTGAAAAATATTTTTTCTTAAGTTTGAGTGCGAATTTTTCACCCTAGAAACGGATAGACTGTGTCAATTCCAATTTTCTCACCTTTTGACACAGATAGGTTACAACTCTGGTGGAAACTAGGTTTACTCAATAATTAAATTTTCTTTCGCTCTTCTCTAGCTTGTCTGGGTTGCTCCAAGTAGCTCAACTCTGATACCATGTCAGTGTTTCATGGAAACCTTCACAGGATACCTAGCTAAAGCATACAAAAACAAATATTATCAATAAAAGGAAGAGATATACAATATGAAGAATGAGAATCAATGTATATTATGATCTATTCAATGAGTGTGTGATATTCACTGATATAAGCAATGACATCCTATAATTAATAAAAGTTAAGAAGTAGTGAGTTGCAGTGAGCTTTTCTTAGGAATGTCTGCTTAATAGTTATGGTCTAAAAATAGAAAGTGTAAAATATAACTAACTCTAGTGAGCTCCAGTAGGAAATATTAAAGTACGGAAAAGCTCCAGTACACTCCCACTGAACTAGTGAGTCAAAAATAGAAATATCTAACATGAGGAACGTCCCTACCAAAATCATGAACAATGATTTGGAAAGGTATATAGGAAGGAATACAATGTTCCAACAGTGCACCCCAATCAAAAAGAATGGCCTCACTACTTCGAGGGGGTTTTGTTGGAATGGGTGTAGTGACCCCTTGTCCAGAAGAATATGTAGAAACAAGAAATACCTAAGGGACATCCTCACTCTTCCTAGGAGGAGTGGGCTCTACCAAGGGTTGTATTGGATTGACCACTTTAACTTCACTTTCCAAGGGGAGAGTGGGATCAATCGAAGATGAAATCGAATCGATCATTTGATCAAGCGACTCAACTAATGATGGAACCAGATGGATCAATTCATCAACCAATGGTAGGTTGGGAGATGTAATTTGTTGTTGGACATCAACAATATTTTCCAATAGATATGAATCCTCATACATACAAGGGGAGAGGTAACTATGATGCATCTCCTTACATAACAAGCAAGGAAATTTGACTTTACCCTTCTTACTTCCAACTTGATTATCACTAGTTGATGGTTTTTCACTAACATGACCTACAGAATATGATGACGTGGATTGAGAACCCTCAAACCACACTTGTACAACCTTCAGAATACCAAGGAAATCCTTAAGAAGGTGGTCACCCTTACAAAGAATGAAAGGGAATTTAGGGTTTTGGTGTGTCTTAGTAGACTTGTCGACATTATCAACACTCCCAACATGATGAATAGTAGTTGGTTGATCGCTTCAAACATGTCCTATAGTGGTTGGAATTTTTCCCCCTAATTTTTCTTCTTCTTAATATTCCTTTTCTTCATCTTCTTATCCACTTGGTTACTAGCTACAAATATTTCAAAAGGTGAAGAGGAAGAAAAGAAAGAAGACCCTATGGGCGGAGAAGATAATGTATCGACATTAGGTTGATGGTCTTAGCTTGGAGTACTTACAAACGAAGCACTAGAAGCATTTACATTCACCAGAGTGGAAAAAAACCAGACGGGTAACCCAATAGTGAGTCTAGGTAGACTCAAAGTAGCGATATAAGGAGGACCAACGTGTCCCACAAAAGGAGAAACAAATGGTATCCTAGGAAAATGGGTTCCTTCATTGGTATTTCCAGAAACGGACACCACAGACACAGACTCAACCCTAAGGGATATTTAGTGAAAACAAAGAGCACACACTAAAAATATATAGGAGGAAAACCAACCAAACAAACCTTTTCATAGTGAATGCGCTAGTTGGTGTTGAAATCCAACGTTGTGGGATCAATATGAAAAATGGGTGATATATAACTGGTGGATCAATTATGTCGGTGACCTTATTAATATAATTACACCTTGGTGCAAGTTCCCTCATGGTTTATCCATGGTTTACCCTCCAAGGAGCCCCAATGATTTTGACCAATGTCTGACCCAGGTACAACAAAGACTCCCCTTCATTTTCACCTTTTGTATGAACCTTAAAGATAAAGGCCACTAAGGTTATAAAATCGAGGTTAGTCATTGGGAGGGTATAGTCGATAGTCGAAATCGAACGTATGGGTAGGATATCAAGTCTGAAATTTTTCTGGAGGACTGAAGACAAGAGGACCAGTAAAATCCATAGGACCTCGAACGAGTTCAAGATTCTCGAAGCACCAATACCCAATGAAACGAATGAAACTTCAAGAAGAACCCCTAGTATACAATATTTCCACAATGTTTGGTTAAGCTTTGGAGGGGTAATATTCGTTTCTCTCCCGTACATGACCTTGTGTTTAACCCCTATGTGAGAGGGCGGTCCCAACTATGCTTATACAAAAACTGGATTTACTCTCCCTATCTCAAGATTCTATATTTGTTTATGGCTTTGGAAATTTATTCTCAACACCTATTTAAAATCCCTACACTTAAGCTAATGTAGGTTTGGAGATCCCTAGAAAGAAAAAATTCTAGATAGATTTCAATTAGCACTTTGATTTTAGGTTGTTGTTTACTCAAGGGTATGGAAGTGAAACTAATGATATCTGTGACTTCGACTCCAAAAGATTGCAACAAAATAAGATGAAAATATTTTTGTTCAATGAAATATATCTATGGAAAGGAGAAGAGTCTTTTTCCATTCCCAAATGTATAAACCCAATGTAATTTACCTAATGAAAACTACAAACATGTACCACCCAAAAATTTTAATGCAATCAATTTATGTTTGTTTTAAATGCAACGAACGTAAATCAAATGCAAGTTATTTCTACTTCCTTACTTTCAATGCAAGAATCCAATGCAGATACAAAGAACTATGAAGTAAAAAGATCGAACAAGAAATGCACTAAAAAATAACGAGAATTCAGAGAAACTAAGTATTCAAGAACTCAAAAAGTCGACAAGAAAGCACAATGTTGGAATGCCTCCAACCAAAACCCAAACAATGAAAATAGAAAGAGATAATCACTCAAAAATCCTTAAAAATAAGAAGCAAGAAAAGGCATGCAATCTAGGTTGTGGTAAGAAAAATAATCTCAATCATTCAAAAGATCGAGATGTTCTAAACAATATTGAAAATACACTCAAGACCAATCAAACCTTTGTAGACTTCTTCCAATCAATGAGATAATTGAAAACATCATGAGACAAAGACCAAACTAGTGAAAATCAAGGTGAACCAATATCACAACTTAGAAGATGTTTGAAATATCAAATAATGAAATGAAAATTAGTTATAAGTATCAAATTTTCAATCCAAACAAATTTAAATACAAACCATGAGTCTTTGGGGAAAAATCCCCTCAAAATCAGACTCAGAAATGTAGGGAAGAATGAGGGAAAAAAACCTAAAAGAGGAGATTGGTGCCCCTATTCTCAAAGAGACAGAGTGCCATTCAAGAGAATGGTGCTCCATAGGAGGCTTAGGGGAGCACCAATCAAGAGAATGGCACCCTCTAGTAGGTTTGGGGGAGTGCTAGTCAAGAAAGTGGTGCCCTGGTGTACACTACAGGGAAGTGCGAATTTCTGGAAAAGATCAAAAAATGGCTTCTAATAGCTCAAGTTCAGTAGAGACTCAGTCAATGGATCTGTAAAATATTCAATTAGGAAGAGGGAAGTGGAAACAAATTAGAAACAAGCATCAAAAAATCAATATATAATCACAAGCAAAGGATTCAAGATGAAAAAGAGGAAAAACTAGTCAAAGTTCATCTCTAGTGGAGTCACCATTTGTTTTTGTGAGAAATATTACCCTACAGATAGGCTAAGCTCCCCTTTGGACCAAGACCCCTATATTTGGTCCAAATACATAAGTGAACAATTGGCTACTACTTTCCCTATATATCTAACTCAATCAATCAAGCAAGAGAAATAAAGAATGGGGTGTACTTTATTATGTTGTTTGTCCTCGCTACTCCAATCCTTAGGCTTGATCTCCAAGCTCCTAAACGCAATTCAAGTCCTAAAAATACTATCAAAGGAACTCTTCTCCGACTCTAGATGATTATATAAAGGAAATCTATCTATGAAGACTGAAAAAACAATAGACAAGAAAATGTAGAACACATGAACTTGAAGGGAATAGGCCAAGTTGATATCAATTGGAAAGCCAAAGAAGGCACTTGCAAAGAAATATTGATGGTGTAGTCACTTATACAAGCTATCATCTCCCATCCCTTTCATAAATCTTGACATCAAAATGTTGATGCTTCTCCCAGAATCACAGGTTTGATACATCAATTGTCCCCCCTTCACCTTGGAAATACCTTCAATATATAGGATTGAGAGGCATAACCACCATGATAAATGAAGGACATGGTTGAGGATATTTCTCCTTAAGGTTGGTATATGATCCTAATATGAAGCCATATCATAGGGGTTGAACACAAAAAACCTCATACCAAGAGATATGGCCCTTAGGAAAAGATGGGAGATCCCACTTTCCTCTCTAACAAGAATGGAGATCCCCCATAGTTGAACACAATGTTCAATTATATAGAGTGGTTATCATTTAACATGGCTAGGGGGATCCATTCCATGAAGTGTCACTCTTGCATCATGGCTAGGGGGCACCACCCTTCATAAATTCCCCCAAAAATGTCGATTTTCCAAGAAAAATGTGTGTTTTGGGCCTTGAAATGATGGGTTTTTCCTCCAATATGAATTAGGGATTGTGACAGATGTTTTCATTGTTCCAAGGGACCAAGACACTTGTAAAATTGAATTCGGCACTTGGTAAGGTTCTTATGACACTTGCGACAGTGCATGCGATACTTAAAAAGGTACATATGTCACTTTGTGACACTTGCGACACTCAAGTGTGAAATTTTGGTGTGTAATAGTTTCCCCCACCCCTAAAACATACATACATACATATTTACATACATATGTAAACACACACACACACACACACACATATGTCGCTCCTAGTTGAATCAATGATTTCCTTGTTCCAAGAAATTGTTTATGTGTCTTATAACACCATATCAATCCAATGGTAGGCACAAGGAGTCCAATATAAGTTTTGATACCTCTCCATAAATAATCTTCCAATATAAATGTAATTATCAACATTGTCCATAATGACTTGGAAAACATACTACAAACCTATCTTCTAGACAAAGTCATCCAACAACTCACATAATAAATGTACATCTTTAGCATAAGTGGATTCATGAACAAATTTGATAAACATTATCCCCTTGGGAAAATTAACCAAGACATTGAGAATGGACTTTCCCTTCCCATCTATCCAACCATCTGACACAATAGTGCATCTAGTGATCTCCCATGATTCCCTAAGCTCAGCCAATATGTTAGTGAAATCATGTTTTTCCCCTTGAATAAAGGCACTCTAAAGTCATTATAGGAAGATCCCTCATACATGAGGCCAACAATAGGAATGGATTCAAACATGGAATAGTAGAATGGGTTGTTCTTGGAAATTTTGAAAGGAATGTGACTCCATAGAAAACATATGGCCACAATTTTACCAACCTCCTCCTTATCCCTTGTTTTAATTACCAACCAAATACAATATTGTCCACTAGGCATTGACCTTGGAACATTGAAAGGTGAGGACGTTGAGGGAATTATGGAAGGTGTGCCTGAGGATTAGGTTTCCCCCACCCCTAAGAATCTTGTGTTTTTATTTGCAACCTTGATACTTGTTTCTTCCATTTGATCTATCTTCGTAATATTATCAAGAAATGATTGATTTGCAATATGGACAATTTATGAGCTAGATGTTGGGAAAATATTTACTTCATGCCATGCGATTTTGGACAACTAGTATTCAAGCAGTTGATTATGCCAAACATTTCCATTCCACATATATTGTATTTGGGCCTCTCTCTATTATGACCTTGATATGGTTTTCCATACTCCCATATTGGGTTTCTAGCATACCTAACCACCCCTATGCTGGTGGGATGGTGGGGCACTAGAAATTTCTCCTCAATTTCCCACAATTTGGCATAGTTAACCATAAATATGCATAACTTTGTATAGTCAAATATTCTTTTTGTTACTTGATCAAGTATGCATTCTAAATGACAAACAATCTCATGCAAAATTTATATAAACATACTAAATTATAACAACATATTGTTCATTAGAATTTTCAACATTTTAAATAATAAATTACATATAAATAACACAGATAATAACACATAAACCATAACACTTATCTTATGAATAAATTTCATCGACCAGATGTGTACTAAGGACACTCCTCCCAATCGTAGTCTTTGCTTCTCTAGTTCTCTAAACAACAAGCCACCCTTGAGTTGGGGCTATGACTCCACAGGGACAAATGGATCCTATGGTTAGATAAGATCCCTCACACATTGAAACACATAATAATTAATAGCTTACAAACTCCCTCAACTTTTCCAACCACCCAAATCTCTTCCCCAGCCTACATAACCCAAGGGATGGAATCCCCTTCTCTTCCCTACAATCCCTTAGGAAATACTCATCCCATCTAGGGCTCCAGTGCAGACCATCCAAAAATCTCAAAGTTGAGGATTCTAGGAAATCTAGTTGTCTGTGGAGTCACATTCATAGAAATTACATTCCCATGACTATAGGAAATTACATATCAATATTTCATAACAGACATCCTCAGCCTTCTATCACATGCATAATTTTCTAATTACAATAAAGGATTTCCTCTCAATCCTTCCATTTGTAGTTCAAATAGTGCTGGTTTGCTATAGGATAATGGTGAATTCACCCCTAGCAAGAGAGTGAATTGAGTCCAAAAATGAGCAAGTAGAATAATGGTTGAATTTCCCAAACCTAGAGAATTAGTATACCATGTTCTAAACTTGCCACTTGGATCCCAAGGGACTCCACCTAAATCTTTGGAATGCATTCCAATATTGATTTTTCATTTATCATACTGTAAGGTAAGCAAAATTTGGTTTACAATAAAATAATAGATTTCAAAATTTGTCCCCTATGGTTCCTTTTAAGCCCCTTTCACATTTAAATTAAATTAAAATAATATATCCTTAGTATTTTGTCAATGAACGTAATATTTTAGTCAACTGCAAAGACAAGTTGACTAGGTGGTCGAGCAGGTTGACCGTTGAGTCAGATCATCCAATGGAATAAATCAATTCTCTCTTGTGAAATCATACCCCCCAAATGTTATTGTCCCTCTCATATCGTAGCTAGTGATGTGTTTATATTAATAAATTTTATATACAATATAAATATATTGGCCCTTATCCATACTATCCAAATCACCATCCTATATAACATAAATTTACAATTACATTACAATTCTTGGGGATTAAAACTGGGGTGTTACATTCCCCTCCCCGTTACATTTTTACTACCCTTAGTGCACATCACCATACAGGTGTTTGTATATACAATCTTTGCATCAAAATAGTTATGAGTATGCCTCCCACGTTGCATGTTCTATCCCCAATGTCACATCCTCAAGGATTTAATAGGTCCATTGGACCTTTAATTTCCCAATGGATTTAGTTTGGAGCACCTTGACTTTCCAATCTATAATATTCATTGGATATACCTAAAAGTCCCCTTTGGGTTGCACCTAATTAAAATTCCAATGTTAGGGTCATTCACATACTTTTTCAATAAAGATACATGAGATACATTATTCACATTCATGTAATCAAGAAATGAAAGAATGTATGAAACTATCCCAATCATGTCCAGTATGTCAAATGACTTCAATTTTATTTGGATCAACTGCTATTCCCATCTCTGAAATGATATGCCCCAAGTATTGGGTATGTTTTTGGTAAAATCAACATTTTCTCATATTGGCATATAGTTGATGCTCCCTTGACACATGGAGCAACATCCTTAAGAATTTTTCATGTTATTCTTCTGACTTAGAATAGACAAGTATGTCATCCAAGAATACAATGAAAAACTTATCCAAGTAATTTTTTAAAATGCCATTCATCAAACACATAGATATATTTAGTGCATTTTTCAATCTAGATGGCACCTCCACAAATTCACAATACCCATATATAATTATAAAAGTTGTGTTACCAATGTCGTCATCTTTGATTCTCATATGTTGGTACCCTGATCTCAGTTCTATTTTAGAAAATGCCTTTTCTCCTTTTATCGATTGAAGATATCATTGATTCTAGGGAGAGGGCATTTGTTCTATATTGCATCTTTATTCAACTTCTTGAAATTAATGCCCATACTTAAGGTTCAATATTTCTTCTTCATAAATAACAATGGCTCTCCCCAACATGAGACACATGGGCATATCTACCCTTTCTTCAACAATTGTTCTAACTTCATTTGTAATTCTTACACTTCTAGTGCACTCATTCTGCAAGGAGTCTTGGATACCGCAGAAGCTCCATGCATTAGGTCAATAGATAAGTATATCTCTCTCTTTGGTGGCAAACCTAATATCTCCCAAAATACATCTCCATACTCTTGTACCACTAAAAAATATTCAAGACTTTCACCTTTCCCATAATTGAATCTTGCACATGGGATACAAACAAATGGTATCCTTTTATGAAGCACATGTTTGGTTGTAATGTTTATATTTCCTGTATAGAAATGGGTTTTGGGATCCCTTTGACTGAGCTTTGTTTTCCTTATTCATTAAGACATGTAAATTTATAGTTATGAAAATATAGCATAGCGTGATGTTGGTCCAACCAATCCACTCTAATTAAGATATCATAAGATCCAAATGGTGTGATATTCAGATCTGTAATTGTGTTTACTCCATTCAATTCTATGGGACAACTCCTAACAATCTCATTATTTCTTCTTCTGGTCCTAGTGTCTAGTTGTACTAGCCATGCTTTTTCAATATTATTCCTCTTCAAATTAAATCCATCCACTATATTAGGATCAATGTAATTGTGACTTTCTCCTAATTCAATTAAAATAGTAATAGGATAAATGGTAATCTTACCTTCCACCTCAATCATGTGAGATTGATGTTTTTCCCGTTTATTCTCTAGGGATGCATATATCTTTGGGACACTTGTACCCACATATTATAATATAGTGGCTTCTTGAATATTGTGTATATTCCTCATTCTATCCAATCTATGAGGGAATTATATGTACCTATGATCTCCCTTACAACCCCAACACTTGATTGGTCATCATTATCTTTTCCAAAAATTATTTTCCATATTGGAGTCACTTTGAGTTTGATGGCCTTACTGATAAGGATTAGAGTTTTTCTTGAAGAAAAGTGGCTTGAATCGTTTTTTCCTTTCATCCACTTTAACATTCTTCTTATATCTCCAAGACTTCAACAACATTTCTCTTCGTTTGGTCTATTCATATAGGTACTTGGCCTTCATAATGGCCTCCTCTAGAGTCCTAGATTCATGAAATTGAATATTATATCTGTAAAATGATGGAAGCCCACTCAAGAATCTATGAATTTCAACCTTGTCATCCTTGATGAATCCAACATACCTCAGCAACTCTAAGAATTTCTTCTCATATTCCTCCATATTCATGTTTCGTTGCTTGAGTTCAAATAACTCTTGCATCTTCTTGTCATAACAATGCTCTGAAAGGTACTTTTGCTATAAATACCTTTTAAAATAATTCTAATAGACCTTATTTTCATTAATGGTCTTGACTTACTTTAGTTAGTTACACCACATAGAATATTTCCCTTGAATATGGTAGACAGAAATAGTCACTTCCAAACTGGATGAATAATTATGTAGTTGAAAGTACTTTCTAATTCCAAGAAACCAAGCCTCAACCTATTGTTCCTTGTTATTCTCTCCATGAAAATATTATGGCTTGATCTTCCCGACCTTCCCTTACAAATTGTCCAATTCATGTCGTTTACTTTGATTCCTCATAGGGGAGATTTATGGACTTCTCTTTGATTATTTAGATGAATATGGCTTCCTTACTAAATGAGTGGGTGGATAATTATGTCTATGAGCTACACTAAAACTTATTGAGTTCTTAGATCTTATGTAGTTTTCCCTTATTGCATGGGATATACCTTCTTCCTCATGTATTGAACCTAATTCAACCCTTTTTTCAATGAGATGGTGAGGCACTAGAAATTTCTCCTTAATTTTCCACAATTTGACATAGTTAACCATTAATACATATAGCTATGATATTGTTAATTTGATGTAATGTTAGCTAATGAACTATGCATTCTAAATTACAAGTAAACTCATGCAAAAAGCATATAAACATACCAAAGTATAATAGCATAATGTTCATTATCATTCTCAACATTTTAAATAGTAAATTACATAGAAAAAACACATAAATCATAACACTTATCTTATGAAGAAAGTTTGTTAGTTGGTTGTGTATGAAGGAAGTTCCTCCCAACTGTAGGCTCTACTGATCTATTTCTCTTGCTAGCAGGCTGCTCCTGAGCTAGAACTACGAGTCCACAAGGAAAAATATATCATATGGATGGATAATCTCCCCCACATAGCCTAGTACCTAGTAATTAACAACTTGTAGACTCGTATAGATTTTCCAACCACCCAACTCTTTTCCCCAACTTGCACAATCCAAGGGGTGGAATTACCTTCTCTTCCCTGCAATCTCTTAGGAAATCCTCATCTCCTTTATGGATCCAATGTAGATTGTCCAAAAATATCAGTGCTAAGGGTTCTAAGAAATCTAGTTGTTTATGGAGTTAGAGTCATACAAATCCCATGCCCATGCCTACAGGAAATTGCATATCAAAATTTTGTAATAGGCATCCCCAAACTTCTATCGCAGACATAACAATCTAATTACCAACAAGGATTTCCCCTTGATCCTTTTATTTTCAGTTTAATTGGTGTTGGTTTGATACAGGATAATGGTGAACTCACCCCTGGAAAGAGAGTGAACTGATTCAAAAAGTGAGAAGGTAGAATAATGGTCAAGCTCCCCAACCCATGGAATTAGTATGCATGTTTTGAAATTTTCACTTGGAACCCAAGGGACACCACCTAACTCTTTAGCATGCATTCCCATATTAATTTTTCCTTTAGAATACTTTAATGTAAGTGGAATTTGGTTTACAATTAAATTATATATTTTAAACTTTATCCCCTTTGAACCCCCTTAAGCCCCTCTCAAATTTAAATTAAAATAAAATAATATATCTTTAGGCTTTGGTTGACCAATGTAATATCTTGGTCAACTGCAAAGACAATTCGACTAGGAAGTCAATTTAGTCAATTGTTAGGTCACATTAACCAATGGAATAAGTCAATTCTCCCTTGTGGAATCATAGCCCCCCAATGTTAGCATCCATCTCGTATCATAACCATAAATGTGTTTTTATTAATAAATTTGATATAAAATATACATAGATTGGCCCTCATCCATACTATCCGACTTACCATCCAATATAACATATATGTACAATTACATTACAATTCATGAGGATCAAAATTCGGGTTTTACATTCGTTACAAGTCTTGAGGATTAAACTGGGGTGTTACATGGTTCAATTGATTTGGAATTTTGTAGGGCACTGATTGAAGTTTTAAATGTATGGCATAGAACAAATGGGGAAATTCAAATCAGCCCAAAACATAAAGAATGTTGCAATTAAAATATCATAACTACATAAGTGTTAAATCTCCCATTTTAAAAGGGAAAGAAGAGGTATATCTAGTGGTCATTGCAAACCCTATACTAAATCTCGAAAAACAAAGAAAATTCCTGGAAATATGGATATGGTAGATTGGAGTAAATTCCCACTCCACAATTGCTAGATTGGTGCAAATGAAAACAACAAACATTCCCATGTTTGCTTGATGGAAAATGGTCACAGTGTCCTCGTAGTTTAATCCCCTCTCTCACTTTTGTAAAATGAGAGTTGAAAGACTTTAAAATAAGTTATAAGGCAGGTTTGACACTGACAAGCCAAAAATTTTCATCTGATTCGTGATAATTTCAAAAGGGGAAATTACTTTTGAAATTATCATGATAATTTTAGTCGATATTAGTTCCTTCTAAAATTTACCATGATATACCCCAATAACAATGATAATTTGTCAATAAGTGTAACAGAAATACAAAACTAAAAATATACTAATAATAAATATAATGTTTAAATAACACTAGAAAAATAAAATAGAAAAAATACACTGAAAAAATAAATCATTAAAATAATATTATAGATAAAATTGTATTAATTATTAGAAAAAGAGTAATATAGTTATAATAACTTTAATGTGGATTCTTATGTTCTGATGGTCGTCCATGAGCTCTAGCTCTGACAGCCGCATCTAGCTGCCCCGATGGCGATCTCAGGATGAGGGGAGCCTCCTCCCCTACCTCCTCCTTCAACCGAATATTCCTTCTGCATGCTCCTCATCGCCCAAGGTAAGAATATTTCTCCCTCAGCGCCGCTCAGCTTCGTCAAAAAACTCGACTTGATCCCTGAAATCGAGTTGCCTCTGGAACATCCTATGAAAGTTTTCATCTCCTTTTCTGATCGTGGATTGGTGGGTCAATTCATGGGCCTATGGCCATCGACCATAAACACTGATAACTGGATCCAAAGGAACTAGAGACTGTTGATCCAGAAAAATGTCACTTGTTATGCGGTGGGAAGAGGATTCTACATCTTCGAATTCATCTCCAAGGAAGACAAGGATCTAATATTCAAAAAATGGCGCGTACTTCATGGGAACGCAATGGTTGTATTTGAATAGATGGACACCATACTTTTATCTTGTGGTAGAAGTTCCCAAGGAAGTTCTGGTATGGGTACGCCTACACAACCTCTTGATCCATTGTTGTAATCCTACCTCTCTCCAAACAATTGGAAATGGGCTTGGGTAGTATATAGATAGAGCCAACCCCAAAGATCGATATTCCTATGCACGCATCTGCATGGAAGTAGACCTAGAGGTATGCCTCCCAGAGGCAATCAAGTTAAAGGTTGGAGATTGGAAACACTTCCAGAAACTTGAGTATGAACAACTTCCTTTCAAATGCAAGGGTTGCCATGAATATGGCCACTTTCAAAGAAACTATCCAAAAAACCCTAATCAAGAGAAAGAAGAAGGATAAGGATGGCAACATGCCAAAAAGGGGAAAACAACGGCCAAAACTAAATAAAAATGACATGCAAAGGAAACTGTAACCTTACCCAAGAAGCCGGAAGCTCATGCAGGCTAATCCTCATCAGGAAACAGATTCATTGTGTTAGGAGAGATGCCAGGAAAGAAATCCAAGGAGGCCCCACCCACTGAAACAAAAACACAAGAAAAGACTATCCCTGAAACACAAAAGCACCAAATGAATCAATTAGGGAATGAAAGGGAAAAAGAAGAAAACCCAGACACAGAACTAGGGGATTTGTCCACAAATAGTGACTCTACGGATGCAAGTGGTTTCATTGCCACGCCCAAAAAAGCAGGCAGAGGAAGGAAATCCAAAAAGGAAGAAAGGGAAAAGGAAAATTAAAAAGAGGTCCTCAATGGGTCGCAAAAAATGATCAAGCAACTGATAAATTTAAGAATGACAAGAAAGCAGGCTAAGGCTCATCAAGGAGCCAACACCCCCCAACACGTAAATCATGAAACTAGCCTCCTGGAACTATAGGGGTTTTGGTAGCAGAGTAAAGGAAGAATCTCTCAAAAACTTAATCAGAATGTCAAACCTCGAGATCCTTCTGATCCAGGAAACAAACATGGAGGAGAAAGACTTCCTCCATACCAGTAAATCCTTCTAGAGAAAAGGCCAGGGAATTGCAGTTAGCGCAAGAGGAGCCTAGGCAGTCTGGAAACCTTCTGGGACCCCTCGAAATATGATCTAATCTATTCTAAAACATGCATTCATTGGTTTTTCACCAGATGTTTACACAAAGAGATGGGTCAACTAGTAAGTCTTTTCAACCTTTATGTCCTAGTCTTATTCTCGAAAAAAAAGAAACTATTAGGATTCAATTAAAGCTTTCCTCAACTTAAATGAATTGGAAAATATCATTATTGGGGGGGACCTTAATGTAAACCTAGCCGTGAAAGAGAAAAAAGGTGGGTCCATTGTGAGAGACCCTGCTAGGGAATGGGTAGAGGATATTATGCTAGATTAGGATTTGGAGGATATCAAACCCTCTAGAGGAAAGTTCACATGGACAAACAAGAGAGTGGGGCCAGGACACATTGTTGCATGGCTAGACAGGTTTTTAGTTCAAAGCTCCTTCCTGCTCCTTGGTTTAATCTTCTCATCTAAAATCCTTCCGCATAGTGTATCTGATCACAGACCAATCCTGCTAGAGCTCTCGTAGGACAAAAATCTAGGTCCTATTCCATTCAGATTCAGTCATGCCTGACTCCTCTATGAGGGTTTCCATGATCTTTTAGCCAAAGTTTGGAATGATAAGGTATGTGGATCCCCCTTTTATGTATGGGAATAAAATCTTAGGAAGCTCAAAAAAGTTCTAAAAGAATAGGCTAAAACCCAAACAAGCTCGCCTATCAAACGACAAGAAGCACAAAAAAATCTTGAAGACCACCAATTAGCAATGGAAGGGAAAGAGATCACTCAAGAATTCCTCACCAAAAAGGATTAGCTTCAAAGGAAAATGCACCAAGCCAGCAAAGAGGAGGAAGGGTATTTGCAGTAAAAATCAAGAAACCTCTAGTTAGAATACGGAGACAAAAACACCACCTACTTTCACAAGAAAGAAAAAGCAAGAAAGCAATTCATGACTAGGATTAGGTTCTAATAGATTTTGAAGACACAAAAAATGTAGCCATCGAAACATTCAAAGCGCTCTACATAGAAACTCAATCGGACTCCCCTGATCTGAATATCTACCAACTATCCCTAGTTCCAAACTCTATCCATGAAGCTACCAATGTAAAGCTACTAGTGCAAGTCAAGATGCAAGAAATTAAGGAGGCCCTAGATCATATGAACCTGGATAAAGCTTTGGGTCCCGATGGCTTCACAGCCAGATTCTACCAAAACTGCTGGTAAATAATAAAATCAGACCTGCTAAAAATGATTTTGAAATCTCAGATATGCAACAAAATCGGAGGGGGAACAAATTCTTCCTTCTTAGCATTAATTCCAAAGGAAAAGGGAGTGGTAATCTTTGGAAGGTTCTGACCAATCTCTCTATGCAACATGGGATACAAGTTAATCACAAAAATAATAGCCAATAGGATAAAAAAAATATGTCCTTCCATCATCCCCGAAAATCAAGGCAGGTTCATCAAAGGAAGGCAAATAGTGGATAAAATCATTCTAGTTCAAGAAGTGTTTCACTCAAGCAATCAAGAAAATACAAAAGTATGATTATAAAGCTTGACCTTGCAAATGATTTTGACAGAGTTAGGCATAATTTTATGTTTAAAGTCATGGAAAACTTCGGTTTTGCTCCAGAATTTATAAGTTGGATAAAATCCTCCATTAGATTCCCCTGTATTCCCCCCTTAGTAAATGGCAGAGAAACTAAGTTCTTTCAAGCATCTTGGGGCCTCGGGCAAGGCTTCCCCCTCTCCCTTCTTCTCTATGCTATACAAGCCTCTGTGCTAAGCTTTCAACTAGATTATGGCCAACAACAGAACAATCCCCTCAGCCTGAGAATTTCTCTGGGTGTAAAATACATTAACCACGCCCAATTCGCGGATGATACTCTACTTATGGGAGGAGTAAGTGTGCAAACTGCCAGAAAATTTAAAACAAAACTGGACACTTATAACGAGATCTCAGGAAACGAAATAAGCTTTCCCAAAAGTAAGAGCTATGGGTGGAACACCTCTCCAAGGGAAATGCTAGAGATTTCAAAAGTCCTAGGGATGGAAGGTTTCACCAATTAGGATTCCTTAAAATATCTGGGAGTGCCAATTTTTAGGACCAAACCAAAGACATCTTAGTGGCTCCCTCTAATAGACAAGTTAAAGGGTAGAATTAACTCTTGGGGAGAAAAATGGTTAAATCTTGTAGGTAAAGTGGTTCTCATAAAGGAGGTTTTAGCTAGCATCTCAATCTACCAAAGCTCACTGCTGCCATCCCCTTCCACCATGATTCAAAAAATTGACGTCCTCTTCAGACGGTTCCTATGGGAGGGAGGAAAGCAAAATGGTAGGAAACTTCACCTCATAAGCTGATGGAAAGTCACCAAACCAATCTCAGAAGGTGGCCTCAATCTAAGATATATTAACTCTCAAAATCTTGCTCTAGGATCCAAGCTACTCTGGAATCTTGTCTTGGGGAACTCCACTTGGAGAAAAAAAGAAATCTAGAAGAAGTACTTCCATGGCCAGAGAACTAAATGCCTAGATCGGCCTACAAAAATGGTTAAAGGGTCTCCAATATTCAACCTATGTCTAAAAGAATTGAAACTCTTCAAGCCCATTATTACCTGGATTCCAGGCAATGGAAATAATATCAGCATATGGGATGACTCAGTGTTGGGTGACCCCCCATTAAGCTCGATTGAAGAAAAACTCAACTCAGAGATTGGATGCGGTCCCAAGAATTAGTTAATCTATAGGACATCTCATTCTGGAGTGACGATGAGGACAAAATATGGATCAGATGGGAAGCCAACAATAGACCTCCAGAGCTTGATGGGGAATGGAATACTTTGATGGACTCTTTGCAAGGGAAATCTCTGGTAAAAGAAAGAAAAAAGGACAAGAGGGGATGGGTCTCACTTTCTAGAAAATACACAACAACAACAAGGTATAAAATCTTCACAGCAATTCCCCATGTTCGACCAGATCCTACAATTTGGAAAGCCATTTGGAACTCCAAGTCCATTCCGAAGATAGACATGTTCGTCTGGACCCTGGCCCATAGAATCAGATTAACTGGAGAAAATATGAGGAGGAGAGGGTGGGAAGGCCCCTCCAAATGTCCCATTTGCATTCAAGAAGATGAAACATCAGACCACCTGCTATTGAAATGCCCATTCACTAAAGAAGTGTGGAATCCAGTCCTGGGTCTAAATATGGGGACACTCAAACTACCCCAAGAGACCAATGATTTTCTTCAAAACTAGCGATCTCTCTATCCATTCCAGGTAGGGAAAAAATCCCAACTCAACATCCTCTGGAGCACCCTACCAAAAGTCATTCTCTGGAAAATTTGGTTAGAGCGTAACAATAGGATTTTCAAGGAGATCTCTTGCAGCTCTACTCAAGTGGCAAGTAAGACAAAATCCTTCTTTGGTGAAAGCGCCCCCTACTTCATCAAAGTAAAGAATTTGAGAGGCCCCGAAGCAGAAGAGGAGCAGTGGATCAAAAGTTTTAATATAAAGGAATAGCCAGAGAAAACAAGCACAGAAACAAAGCACGAGAATTGGAAAATCCGACTGAAGGAGAAGGAATTCGGGAAGTGGAAGAGGCAAAGAAAGAAGCATCTATTGTTCTTTCACAGGGCTTCCAAAGGGAATCTTGAGGCGATAGGAGGAGGAGGGGTCCTCTTGGCCCTAGACAGAAAATTAGAACGATCTTATGCTTGGGGGCTAGGAGAATATTCCAACAACCGAACATAAGCACTTGCTCTCTGGCAAGGCTTGAACTAGGCCATCAGTAAGAAATTCAATGATTTAGTGATCATAGGGGACTCTAGACTAATAATCCAAGCCCTGATTCTCCATAACCCGATTAAGAAGACAAAGCTCCAACATATCCTGGAGAAAATTCACCATCTACTGAAAAGGTTGAGAGCCTTTCAATTGTTCCACATTCTTTGTAATCTAAATGAACAAGTAGACGGAGAAGAAAACATAGGTGTCACCTTGAGCAAAGGGGAAATCCAAATCAATGGAATTTCATCCCGTTTGGAAATCTCATAAGGCCCGAGTAGGAAAGGGGGGGCTATCATCGATCAACATAATTCCTGAGTTTAGAAGAACGCTAGATAACAAAGAAGAGAAGAATGGGAGTTGTCGTTTGAAGGAAAGACAAATAAATCTATAGACAGGACACACAAAGACAAGACGTGCAATAGGTTTGAGGGGAAAGGTAATCAATTAGGAGACGAAGGCTCAGAGAAAGACAAAGAACCGTCAGGAGCATCAAGGCCTGGGTAAGTTCGATCTGAGCGAATCTTTAGACTCGGGAGAAATCGTGCCCGATAGGAAAGGCATCGCGACCAGGTTAAAATCCTAGACCCTGAAGGAAAAGCTCTCAATCTTGTGCATAAAGGTGAGATACCAAGAGGGAAACGGAAGAGGAAAACTCTCTAGCAGAGGAGGCTCAACAAGCACTGTAATTTAAGCATGGCGACTAGCTGAAGGAGCATGTCGTCGATGGAGGAAAGACTCAAGACTATGGAGGAGGATATGCAGAGGATTAAAACGATTGTGCATCAAGACATCATCCTCTAGGGATTTAATGTTGAGGCTAGGAGAAGGCTTTCCATGCTCGATGCAGACATCGCAAAGACCAAAAATGTCTTTCCTGAAGCAGTGGACCAGGTTCGGAAAGAACACAAGGACCCAAAGGAGGAGCTTGAATCCAGAGTCATCAAGCTAGAGACGCAACTGGAAAAATTGACCAAGGGCTGGAAAAACGAGCACGGCCTGCCCTAGAAGTAGGTTCCAAGGAAGTTCGGCCTGTATAGATCGCCAAGCATGACCTCTTCAAATAACTCCGTGATGTCGGCATTTTGTATAGAAGCCACCACATACAACGAGTTTAAAACTTTATTTGGTTTACAAGTTTTAGGATATTGTAATGTAAACAGCAAGGCCAGGTAGAACCCCATGAAGGCGAACCAGTTGTAACAGCTTCAGTGACTTTGTCACTGACTATTTAAATAAAAACTCATTACCCGTTTTTGTTAAAAAAAAATAATAATAACTTTAATATGAAATAAATAATATTCATTTGAATGTTTTATGTATATACATAAAACATTACAAAAACCAAATCATGTGAATTATTATTAGAATAATAATTTTAGACAACTTTGTTTGATGTCATCAATGATTGTTTTCATCAACCCACAATATCAATTGAATTGTATGATACCAAACATATAAAGAGCAAAGCAAATCAATCTTAACATGGTAACGAAATTTCATGCGTCTTAACATGCTTATTACATAAATCCCATTAGTGTTTGTCTCTCATCTCAATTGATTATGAACAGAGCAGAACTCCCTCATCAGACTTTGGAAGACTTACAATTTACGAAGGATCAATTTGAAAGAAATACTGGCAGATTTATGAGTTTAGTTTTATATGCAGTAAATGATGAAATTCCTAGACTTAGGGAAGGATCTAAATTGAGATAGTGCACAACAGTTTCCAGGTCTGCTTTGCAGAAGCAAAAGGCGGTTTTTGGACATATATAAATCTGTTTTTAAAGTGTCTTCTCATGCTGGAACATATAGGTTTAAATAGCAGAGATTCCAGTACAGTTTTAGATGCAAAAGACAACATATTACCAGACTTTATACGACAGTGATTTGCATATTTGCATAATACCAGATTCTCAACGTATATCTCAACGTATTATACGACAGTGATTTGCATATTTGCAGATTAAAAAGCAAAAGAGTTTAGCCAGAATTTTTAATGGTGGTTAAAAGTGGTACCGATGCCTTCAGTTTACACTGGGCATATGGGGTCTAACAAAGCTCGTGGAAGGTTGTCCTATTAGTTATCCTATTAAGGAGATGAATAAAAATAGGGCTGCAAGGAGATGAATAAAAATTGGGCTGCAGATTATAAGCTAAATTAATCTTCTCCTTCTTGTCCTAAACTTCATAGATGATCATCTATGGTATACGAAAAGAGATTATTATAATCTTCTCCTAGTTGTCCTAAACTTCATAGATCATCTATGATCTAAGAGAGATTGTTATTGTAGATAAACTCAATGGTTGTTATCCTCAAAAGATTATAAGTGCATTTTTCATTATAAGTGCATATAACCAAACATAGAGACACATACATCAATATAAAACACTAAATTATTGCTAAATAAAGTGCATATAACCAAACATGGAGAAACATACATCAATATAAAACACTAAATTTCTGGTAAATAAAGTGCATATAACAAAACATGGAGACACATAAATCAATATAAAACACTGAATTATGGCTGGACAACAAAATTACTACTAAATAGAGAATGGGTAACTAAATTAACTCTAAACAACTAATGGGCAATATTTATTAGTATTTTACTCCTGCATTCTACTACTTTCATCATGTATTCTACTACTTTTTCATCATCGACGATAGGGACAGTTGTTTATGAATGCAAATAAGTAGATCAAAACTTTTTTCCATTAAATTAAATTATAGCTTAAGGGAAAGGGTTAGTTAACTTTTAAAATAATTTTTCATCAATTTTGTTGATGATTTTTTTTGGTTAGTAAACAAGTTTACTTCTATTTATCAGAATAGGAAAAGATTATAAAAAAAAATTGATTTGTTGCAAGTAAGGTTTTATGTTTATATAGTTTGAGTTATATTTTGGATTAAGGAAAATTTTATAGAGCTATAAGATTAGTCTCGAGATCTAATTATTGTTATACAATCATTCCATAAGCTATTATAAAAAATAGTGAAGGTATTCAAAATTTTGGACACATTGGAGATTATTTTGGAGAGGTGTTCCCGATGTTGAGGTTTGGGGTCGCCAGCATGTTGGGATTCATCCTGTTGGGCTTGAGTATAAAGTCTTTCTTTGATATCCTAGAGTTGTTGACACACCTTGGCTAATTCCATAAGGATTTCCTCATGTTCATCCTCACTATCCAACAAAATCTTACCCACTAATTTCTTTATGTGCCAGTAGAGATCTACATTTCTCCAATACTTAGTATCCTTTTCTCTGGACTTGCCTGGTTCTAGTAGCCAATGTTGATTTCAACAATGATATCCCAATCGTGGATGGTATCTCACTCATGCCGGAAAACTTCCTCCACATTAGCTATCTCCTCCTAGATTCATGGGGGGGTTTTCTCCCAATATTCATTAGCATAATTTTGAGCCTCTTCCTGCACCCATAGGCAAGTGGGTTCTGGACTATGATTACTGGAAGTGGAATGGTTTGGTTGGTTCCTTTGAACCTAGTGATATCCCTTGTTGTAACCATGGGTAGGAGGCATGGTTACGCACAAAGTGAGAGTTTCAAATTGAAATATGAGGAAATACTACAGAAGAATAAGATCCATGTAGATATTTTGAGCCGATCATCTACCATGAGGAGACTTGGACTCCCTTTTTATTATGCTAAGAACCTGTAGTGTCTCTTTTATATCACTGCTTAAAATTGTGTTGGTCGGACAAGGATTTCACTTAGAATGATTGTAATACGCCTAGGTTGAACCCCAAGTTGTAAATGTAATATGTTTTATAGGCTGGTGAGACAAGATGTTTTGGGCCAGAGTGCATGTGCATATATATGTTTTGGGCCAGAGTGCCTGACTGATATAAGGTTGATGAGCCTAGCTTTGTAAATTGTATCACTTGGATATATTAATAAAATACATCATTGTTGTAGACCAAGTTAGATGAAAGAGTATAAGGGGGCTAGAACTCCACGAGAGGGGAAGAGGGATAAGACTTAAGGGAAAGGGGATAAGTCAAGGGGTCTTAATCCAAGGGACTATAATGATCTATTCCTAAAGTCCTAAGTCTTATGAAATGATTTTATCTGAAGTTCCTAAGTGGTGGAACAAATTACCAACTGGAGGAAAAGGTAGTTCTTTGAGTTCCAACTATAAAAAAGGGAACATGCATATTTAAAGGGAGATTTTTGTGTAATTCTCATTCATTCCATTCTTCCATCCATCACTCTGACCTTTTCTTGGGGAGTGTGATTTATGGAGCGGTTTTTTCCCTATAAATCATTAGTGGCGTGGGTTGAAGAAACAAGTTTCCAGGTCTTTGAAGCGTTCTCCTTGGGTGAGAGAATTGTTGGGATAGGTTTTCCTGTGTGCTAGCCTAGTGGGCATCATAACTCTTTGTGAGAAGTGTTTGTTTCAAGTGCCACATAGCTTAGAGACTTCTTAGTCGGCCTATTCTTGAATCCCTACAATGGAAGGGGTATAGCTAAAGGATTGTGGAGAAATGAAAGGTTACACTTTCTGGGGGGGAAGAAATTGTGGGGAATGAGAGGATGTGAGGTGGAACTGCTACTAGAGTTGGTACCATTGGCCTTGACCAAAATTGTGTGTTGTTGGACCTTAGTTTGGATTAGCTATCCTTTTCCTTGGTGGAGTCATAGCCCCATCTCAGGGGTACCCTATTGTTGAGAGTGAATGAACAATAGAGTCTATGGTTGGGAGGAATGTTTGAGGTTTGCATCGAGTTGATGATTTTGATTAAAGTTTTATTTTATGTTTTTATGATGTTTATTGTGTGGTTAATTATGTGGTGGTATAATTACTTTTATTATGCATGGAATATATGTTGTTAGGACTGTATAAATGTGTTCATATGTAGGGAATATTATTTATTAAATGATATCCAAGATTTAATGGTGTGAATTAAAGAAAATTCAAAATTCATTGCTTAACAAAAGTTGGGATTTAGTGACATATGCCCAAAAGTGAGTCTGGAGTGTGTTACATTGATTATGTTGTGAAATGGTTTGAAATTACCACTCACATAAGTTATGAATCTTGAAATTGGTAGCATTTTTTATGGAATGGAGATGCAGATGAGCGATGTCAAAGGTACATGCATTAACTAACAATTAAACCCCACACATCCCCCCCTCATCTTATTCAATCGAAAAAATCACATGGTTTAGTATGTCCTCTCACGTCATTTCTTGGTGTCTCATCCTTAGCTCGACCACATGGTATCTTGGTCCAACACTCAATGTGGGTCACGTCCATAACACCTCATCCAGGGAGGGGCCTTCTTCAGTTGAAAGGTTAGAACAATGCTCCAATAGAAAATCTGATCGGGAGGGGTCCCATCGCTTGTATAGAATTTCATATGCACCTGTGATTCTTCTATTTTACATACTCTCTGCCACATTATTATCTAACGTACAAATGTGTGAAGGTATGAGAGACAAGATTCCTAGGAGACATTTTATTTTTTCCATATTGACTTCTAGGAACCATCATTTTGCAATTTTTCTCATAGGAGTTCATGTTGCAATTTCCTGATCATATGGTTGACTATTTGAGAGTCTCCTTCGACCATAATTTTATAAAATACTTTTACATTTGGCTATTTGGAGACTGTATTTGAATGTGTAAAGCTCCAATTCATTGCTTTTTTCACGGAAAAAATTACATGCATAGCTCCATAAAGGTGTTCCCTAGTCATTTTTTACGAATCCTCTGAAACTGACTTGTCATAGGTTCCCTTTTGAGGCCACATCAATGTTGAGAATGAATGAACCCTAGGTGGTAGAGACTATTAGTTTGGAGAGTAGGGATGAGGTTTCTCAACCTTCCTATGAGTGGATATGTGATTGGAGGGTTTCAAGTTGAGGGATAAAAGAATGTTGCAATATTTGAGATTTTGATTCCAGTCCTATTCTTTCTAGGTCTGAAGGAGGATAATTTCACATATGGATTGTTTGGTTTTGGTACAAACATCTTGAGATTCTAGTTGCTCTATTTTAAATATGTTTTTATTCCTTTCTTTTCATGTTTCCCATATGAGAAAACATGGGAGGAGCTGCCAAGATCTGTCCACTATAGGGATTTTGTTGATTTTTTGATGTCATCCTTCGATGGTTTCCCTAGTGCTTATTCTATTATGATCAGATCTTTGTAAATTCGCAGCGCTCTGATCCCACAGTGTAGACACAAATGGGCAGGAATTAAATAGATGCTCCATATTTTTAGCCTGGTTCTTACAGAGGTAGAAAAAGGAAGGTCTTGAGAAGCCTCGTTTAATAAGGTCACCCCATGTAATACTTTTCCCCTGGGCCAAAATCCATAGAAAGGTAGATATTTTTGGCCATATATACCACCTCCACGTTTTGCTCCAAATTTCTTGATGGGGGTGGTTTTTAAGTTCCACGGCAAGATAATAGGCTTACTTCAATGAAATGTTTATGCTTGAGTGTTTGACCCATTGAAGCTTGTTGGGTTGATCACTAACTTTGTTTTGTGGGAGTTCAAATCAACCTAGAATGGATCCCAATCAAAGGGATCATGGGGTAAAGTCCATTGTTCTTTGGGAATCCATGATCTCCAAATTTGGTTCACTCCTCGAGGGTGCCAATAATGGAAAACGTGATTTTTTTTTTACGTATCATTTAAAATTTGAGAGATTTGAGTTAATTTATTTCATTCCATTTCAGAATATGGTTTTAGGTGTCCTCCTAGAAGAGGGAAGAGTGACCATTTCTTATCTCCTGAAAGTAGTGTTGTTGAACTAGAGAAAGATTTTTCCAAGCCACATTCCACATGGATGATCCAGGAGGGGAGGTGTTCATGCAAATTAGATCAGGAACTATCTAGTTGGAAACACATTTTTGTTTCTAGAATCATCCCCAACTCACTTGAGTATTATTAAGCCAACGCCACTAGGTTTTGGCCCCTAGAATAGAGGTTAAAATTTATGGGTCACGAAGGCCAAGCCCTCTTGCTAGTTTTGGGAGGTAAACCATGGACCATGAGACCAGGGCCCATTTTTTTTCCTTTTCCCCTCCCCATAGGAAGGATATTTGCATATTTTGAACAACTTTGACGATGTATTTGGAAATATCTAGAGAATAAAAACGATACAAGTGCATAGCATGCAATACGTATTTTACTAGAACCAAGTGACATGCCAAGTTAAGAGAGTGAAATTATCAAATATATAGTTTTTTTTTCCATTCATGATATCAATTCTTCCCATGAGTATTTGATTAAAGAGTTTTCCACTAGAGGGGCCCCCAATATTGGAGGGGATATTGCCTCTTTAAAAACCCATAATTCAATATATATTATCTTGAATGGTTGGTGGAGTATTGAAAAATAAAATTTGAGAATTTCCTTGGTTGATGGAAGTTATGGATGCCTCCATAAAGTTGGATAGGATTTTATTGATGGAATGCACTTCAAAAACCATCGGGGTGCACATAATCATTGTGTCATGGAAAAACTGTTGATGGAAGGTTACTTCATTTTCTCCATGGAACTTTAATCCTTTCACATGTCCTTCGGTAGTCGCCACTTTGAGGATTCGACCAAGTCCTTCTTCCATGATTGTGGAAAGGAAAGAGAAGAGAGTGTTATGGGACAAAAGATCAAATGGATCTTGCTGAATACACAAAAAAATATCCCTAGGATTAGCCTAGTAATCCTAGACAGAAAGGGATTTAGACTCATATGGTTTCCTTATATATAGATTCAAATACATAGATTCGTATTTATCCTAAGTAATAGTGGATATTTCATACCTTTATTCATACATTTCCTTCATAAATCCTATCTCTTGCAGACCCAAAAATCCATATCTAAGCTCCACAACCTACTTCATGTATACAAAATACAAGAAATACCTATCTACTTGGGATTATAATATTATATCTGATTTTCTTCTAATCAGATCTATAATGACATGAATTATATCTAAACATTTTCATAATGGAATACAAATATATCATGGGAAAAACAATGATTTATTGATTAAATAAGAGAAATTACATCAAGCATACCTTGGGTGTAGATGCATTTCTTCTTTTCTCCTTTCTCCTTGCTTCTTCCTTTAGCTTCTTGGTCAGGATAGGATCATTGAATTTTGGTTGTGATAGAGAGGACAAGCAACTCTACAAATAGGCAGCAAAACCTTTCTCTTGAATTATCCTTCTCTTTCCCAAGACTTGTCTTTGTTATATAGCTCTTTGTAGGAGGCTTGGGAGAGCTTCTAGATATTCTAGAGACCACTAGAGACTTGAATGATGTGAGTTCCTGGGACCTTTCCAMAAAAATACAACTCATACCTCACCTGTCACCTCGTAACTCCCAAAATATAGAAGTTTTACAACGTCTCTCTTATTGAGACACTAGTGATCAATGAGGSTCCTCGTTTGTTTTCGACTAGGTGACCCGTGAGGATCTCCAAAAAGAGGATAAACCTTAAGAAAAATATGTATTCTAGATGGAAATTAAGTCCATAATAGATGCCCCCTAATGTGTGAGGTCAGAGAAAGAATGGATGGTTGAAATACATTACAATAAAATATTTTCCATGTGAGGCAACGTGAGGAGAGTGAAAGGGAGGTTTTGAAGTCGAAGAAGTCCTGCAATCAAACACTAAGGATGAGATTTTAAATAGACCATACCCAAGGTAGACATACTCAGACTTTGAATGAGCATGTTCGCCAAACAATATATTGTGGATCCATGTCATCAATAAGATCGTATCCATGAGACAATACCATGTGAATCTACGTCATGAACTCGATCATATCTATCACAAAATACAATATGGATCTATGACATAATATATATATATATATATAAGGAAGACAACAAACACTGAGGAGAGTGCCCCCAAATTATTCAAAGTACTCATATACAAGTGATATACTCCATTTCAACCTAGGAGGGGATGTTGTAAAAAAGGGATATGACCCCAACCCAAGGTATTCATCCCAAACCCTAATGGTACGAATATACAACATATTAATAGATGAGATGGTTTTGAGCATGGTAGAAGTCGTTTGATTACCATTCATTGATATGTATCGTTAATAGACACGAGGGGACCCATCGATGATGAACATGGACCCCAAGGTACCTATTAAAATATAGCAAGTGTGAATGAATGATATGGTGTCAAACACTCATAGAATCAATCGATCCAAAGTCAATGATGTAAACCTCTTGTCAATCACGAGGAGGCTTGCCACAGATGGCTGTAAACTCCAAGGTACTAGTTGGTTTCTATATCCCTCTCCTATATTTTGTCTTGATGTTGATAGGAAGAGATCCATCAAATGATGGCCTTGATTTATCCCCCAACAATCGACACGAAACATACATAAAGATATGAAGTGAAGAGATATTAGCACTAAGTACAGCTGACACAGGGATGGATGACTCGAAAAGTAAAAAAAAACAATAGATTGTCTACCTAGGCTTAAACTTCCCTTGAACAGATAGTATGACACAATGGTGACTTGGTAGAAAAACACAAGAGTTAGAAAAATATAGTGCAACAACCCAGGAGGCAATGAAGCCTCTCCATGATTACTGGAAGAGTAACCAGATGGAGGAGTATCTCTTACTCATATTA
>SNQJ01S0020217.1:69943-85193 GCA_010110895.2 Picea sitchensis
TCCATAACCCGATTAAGCAGACAAAGCTCCAACATATCCTGGAGAAAATTCACCATCTACTGAAAAGGTTGAGAGCCTTTCAATTGTTCCACATTCTTTGTAATCTAAATGAACAAGTAGACGGAGAAGAAAACATAGGTGTCACCTTGAGCAAAGGGGAAATCCAAATCAATGGAATTTCATCCCGTTTGGAAATCTCATAAGGCCCGAGTAGGAAAGGGGGGGCTATCATCGATCAACATAATTCCTGAGTTTAGAAGAACGCTAGATAACAAAGAAGAGAAGAATGGGAGTTGTCGTTTGAAGGAAAGACAAATAAATCTATAGACAGGACACACAAAGACAAGACGTGCAATAGGTTTGAGGGGAAAGGTAATCAATTAGGAGACGAAGGCTCAGAGAAAGACAAAGAACCGTCAGGAGCATCAAGGCCTGGGTAAGTTCGATCTGAGCGAATCTTTAGACTCGGGAGAAATCGTGCCCGATAGGAAAGGCATCGCGACCAGGTTAAAATCCTAGACCCTGAAGGAAAAGCTCTCAATCTTGTGCATAAAGGTGAGATACCAAGAGGGAAACGGAAGAGGAAAACTCTCTAGCAGAGGAGGCTCAACAAGCACTGTAATTTAAGCATGGCGACTAGCTGAAGGAGCATGTCGTCGATGGAGGAAAGACTCAAGACTATGGAGGAGGATATGCAGAGGATTAAAACGATTGTGCATCAAGACATCATCCTCTAGGGATTTAATGTTGAGGCTAGGAGAAGGCTTTCCATGCTCGATGCAGACATCGCAAAGACCAAAAATGTCTTTCCTGAAGCAGTGGACCAGGTTCGGAAAGAACACAAGGACCCAAAGGAGGAGCTTGAATCCAGAGTCATCAAGCTAGAGACGCAACTGGAAAAATTGACCAAGGGCTGGAAAAACGAGCACGGCCTGCCCTAGAAGTAGGTTCCAAGGAAGTTCGGCCTGTATAGATCGCCAAGCATGACCTCTTCAAATAACTCCGTGATGTCGGCATTTTGTATAGAAGCCACCACATACAACGAGTTTAAAACTTTATTTGGTTTACAAGTTTTAGGATATTGTAATGTAAACAGCAAGGCCAGGTAGAACCCCATGAAGGCGAACCAGTTGTAACAGCTTCAGTGACTTTGTCACTGACTATTTAAATAAAAACTCATTACCCGTTTTTGTTAAAAAAAAATAATAATAACTTTAATATGAAATAAATAATATTCATTTGAATGTTTTATGTATATACATAAAACATTACAAAAACCAAATCATGTGAATTATTATTAGAATAATAATTTTAGACAACTTTGTTTGATGTCATCAATGATTGTTTTCATCAACCCACAATATCAATTGAATTGTATGATACCAAACATATAAAGAGCAAAGCAAATCAATCTTAACATGGTAACGAAATTTCATGCGTCTTAACATGCTTATTACATAAATCCCATTAGTGTTTGTCTCTCATCTCAATTGATTATGAACAGAGCAGAACTCCCTCATCAGACTTTGGAAGACTTACAATTTACGAAGGATCAATTTGAAAGAAATACTGGCAGATTTATGAGTTTAGTTTTATATGCAGTAAATGATGAAATTCCTAGACTTAGGGAAGGATCTAAATTGAGATAGTGCACAACAGTTTCCAGGTCTGCTTTGCAGAAGCAAAAGGCGGTTTTTGGACATATATAAATCTGTTTTTAAAGTGTCTTCTCATGCTGGAACATATAGGTTTAAATAGCAGAGATTCCAGTACAGTTTTAGATGCAAAAGACAACATATTACCAGACTTTATACGACAGTGATTTGCATATTTGCATAATACCAGATTCTCAACGTATATCTCAACGTATTATACGACAGTGATTTGCATATTTGCAGATTAAAAAGCAAAAGAGTTTAGCCAGAATTTTTAATGGTGGTTAAAAGTGGTACCGATGCCTTCAGTTTACACTGGGCATATGGGGTCTAACAAAGCTCGTGGAAGGTTGTCCTATTAGTTATCCTATTAAGGAGATGAATAAAAATAGGGCTGCAAGGAGATGAATAAAAATTGGGCTGCAGATTATAAGCTAAATTAATCTTCTCCTTCTTGTCCTAAACTTCATAGATGATCATCTATGGTATACGAAAAGAGATTATTATAATCTTCTCCTAGTTGTCCTAAACTTCATAGATCATCTATGATCTAAGAGAGATTGTTATTGTAGATAAACTCAATGGTTGTTATCCTCAAAAGATTATAAGTGCATTTTTCATTATAAGTGCATATAACCAAACATAGAGACACATACATCAATATAAAACACTAAATTATTGCTAAATAAAGTGCATATAACCAAACATGGAGAAACATACATCAATATAAAACACTAAATTTCTGGTAAATAAAGTGCATATAACAAAACATGGAGACACATAAATCAATATAAAACACTGAATTATGGCTGGACAACAAAATTACTACTAAATAGAGAATGGGTAACTAAATTAACTCTAAACAACTAATGGGCAATATTTATTAGTATTTTACTCCTGCATTCTACTACTTTCATCATGTATTCTACTACTTTTTCATCATCGACGATAGGGACAGTTGTTTATGAATGCAAATAAGTAGATCAAAACTTTTTTCCATTAAATTAAATTATAGCTTAAGGGAAAGGGTTAGTTAACTTTTAAAATAATTTTTCATCAATTTTGTTGATGATTTTTTTTGGTTAGTAAACAAGTTTACTTCTATTTATCAGAATAGGAAAAGATTATAAAAAAAAATTGATTTGTTGCAAGTAAGGTTTTATGTTTATATAGTTTGAGTTATATTTTGGATTAAGGAAAATTTTATAGAGCTATAAGATTAGTCTCGAGATCTAATTATTGTTATACAATCATTCCATAAGCTATTATAAAAAATAGTGAAGGTATTCAAAATTTTGGACACATTGGAGATTATTTTGGAGAGGTGTTCCCGATGTTGAGGTTTGGGGTCGCCAGCATGTTGGGATTCATCCTGTTGGGCTTGAGTATAAAGTCTTTCTTTGATATCCTAGAGTTGTTGACACACCTTGGCTAATTCCATAAGGATTTCCTCATGTTCATCCTCACTATCCAACAAAATCTTACCCACTAATTTCTTTATGTGCCAGTAGAGATCTACATTTCTCCAATACTTAGTATCCTTTTCTCTGGACTTGCCTGGTTCTAGTASCCAATGTTGATTTCAACAATGATATCCCAATCGTGGATGGTATCTCACTCATGCCGGAAAACTTCCTCCACATTAGCTATCTCCTCCTAGATTCATGGGGGGGTTTTCTCCCAATATTCATTAGCATAATTTTGAGCCTCTTCCTGCACCCATAGGCAAGTGGGTTCTGGACTATGATTACTGGAAGTGGAATGGTTTGGTTGGTTCCTTTGAACCTAGTGATATCCCTTGTTGTAACCATGGGTAGGAGGCATGGTTACGCACAAAGTGAGAGTTTCAAATTGAAATATGAGGAAATACTACAGAAGAATAAGATCCATGTAGATATTTTGAGCCGATCATCTACCATGAGGAGACTTGGACTCCCTTTTTATTATGCTAAGAACCTGTAGTGTCTCTTTTATATCACTGCTTAAAATTGTGTTGGTCGGACAAGGATTTCACTTAGAATGATTGTAATACGCCTAGGTTGAACCCCAAGTTGTAAATGTAATATGTTTTATAGGCTGGTGAGACAAGATGTTTTGGGCCAGAGTGCATGTGCATATATATGTTTTGGGCCAGAGTGCCTGACTGATATAAGGTTGATGAGCCTAGCTTTGTAAATTGTATCACTTGGATATATTAATAAAATACATCATTGTTGTAGACCAAGTTAGATGAAAGAGTATAAGGGGGCTAGAACTCCACGAGAGGGGAAGAGGGATAAGACTTAAGGGAAAGGGGATAAGTCAAGGGGTCTTAATCCAAGGGACTATAATGATCTATTCCTAAAGTCCTAAGTCTTATGAAATGATTTTATCTGAAGTTCCTAAGTGGTGGAACAAATTACCAACTGGAGGAAAAGGTAGTTCTTTGAGTTCCAACTATAAAAAAGGGAACATGCATATTTAAAGGGAGATTTTTGTGTAATTCTCATTCATTCCATTCTTCCATCCATCACTCTGACCTTTTCTTGGGGAGTGTGATTTATGGAGCGGTTTTTTCCCTATAAATCATTAGTGGCGTGGGTTGAAGAAACAAGTTTCCAGGTCTTTGAAGCGTTCTCCTTGGGTGAGAGAATTGTTGGGATAGGTTTTCCTGTGTGCTAGCCTAGTGGGCATCATAACTCTTTGTGAGAAGTGTTTGTTTCAAGTGCCACATAGCTTAGAGACTTCTTAGTCGGCCTATTCTTGAATCCCTACAATGGAAGGGGTATAGCTAAAGGATTGTGGAGAAATGAAAGGTTACACTTTCTGGGGGGGAAGAAATTGTGGGGAATGAGAGGATGTGAGGTGGAACTGCTACTAGAGTTGGTACCATTGGCCTTGACCAAAATTGTGTGTTGTTGGACCTTAGTTTGGATTAGCTATCCTTTTCCTTGGTGGAGTCATAGCCCCATCTCAGGGGTACCCTATTGTTGAGAGTGAATGAACAATAGAGTCTATGGTTGGGAGGAATGTTTGAGGTTTGCATCGAGTTGATGATTTTGATTAAAGTTTTATTTTATGTTTTTATGATGTTTATTGTGTGGTTAATTATGTGGTGGTATAATTACTTTTATTATGCATGGAATATATGTTGTTAGGACTGTATAAATGTGTTCATATGTAGGGAATATTATTTATTAAATGATATCCAAGATTTAATGGTGTGAATTAAAGAAAATTCAAAATTCATTGCTTAACAAAAGTTGGGATTTAGTGACATATGCCCAAAAGTGAGTCTGGAGTGTGTTACATTGATTATGTTGTGAAATGGTTTGAAATTACCACTCACATAAGTTATGAATCTTGAAATTGGTAGCATTTTTTATGGAATGGAGATGCAGATGAGCGATGTCAAAGGTACATGCATTAACTAACAATTAAACCCCACACATCCCCCCCTCATCTTATTCAATCGAAAAAATCACATGGTTTAGTATGTCCTCTCACGTCATTTCTTGGTGTCTCATCCTTAGCTCGACCACATGGTATCTTGGTCCAACACTCAATGTGGGTCACGTCCATAACACCTCATCCAGGGAGGGGCCTTCTTCAGTTGAAAGGTTAGAACAATGCTCCAATAGAAAATCTGATCGGGAGGGGTCCCATCGCTTGTATAGAATTTCATATGCACCTGTGATTCTTCTATTTTACATACTCTCTGCCACATTATTATCTAACGTACAAATGTGTGAAGGTATGAGAGACAAGATTCCTAGGAGACATTTTATTTTTTCCATATTGACTTCTAGGAACCATCATTTTGCAATTTTTCTCATAGGAGTTCATGTTGCAATTTCCTGATCATATGGTTGACTATTTGAGAGTCTCCTTCGACCATAATTTTATAAAATACTTTTACATTTGGCTATTTGGAGACTGTATTTGAATGTGTAAAGCTCCAATTCATTGCTTTTTTCACGGAAAAAATTACATGCATAGCTCCATAAAGGTGTTCCCTAGTCATTTTTTACGAATCCTCTGAAACTGACTTGTCATAGGTTCCCTTTTGAGGCCACATCAATGTTGAGAATGAATGAACCCTAGGTGGTAGAGACTATTAGTTTGGAGAGTAGGGATGAGGTTTCTCAACCTTCCTATGAGTGGATATGTGATTGGAGGGTTTCAAGTTGAGGGATAAAAGAATGTTGCAATATTTGAGATTTTGATTCCAGTCCTATTCTTTCTAGGTCTGAAGGAGGATAATTTCACATATGGATTGTTTGGTTTTGGTACAAACATCTTGAGATTCTAGTTGCTCTATTTTAAATATGTTTTTATTCCTTTCTTTTCATGTTTCCCATATGAGAAAACATGGGAGGAGCTGCCAAGATCTGTCCACTATAGGGATTTTGTTGATTTTTTGATGTCATCCTTCGATGGTTTCCCTAGTGCTTATTCTATTATGATCAGATCTTTGTAAATTCACAGCGCTCTGATCCCACAGTGTAGACACAAATGGGCAGGAATTAAATAGATGCTCCATATTTTTAGCCTGGTTCTTACAGAGGTAGAAAAAGGAAGGTCTTGAGAAGCCTCGTTTAATAAGGTCACCCCATGTAATACTTTTCCCCTGGGCCAAAATCCATAGAAAGGTAGATATTTTTGGCCATATATACCACCTCCACGTTTTGCTCCAAATTTCTTGATGGGGGTGGTTTTTAAGTTCCACGGCAAGATAATAGGCTTACTTCAATGAAATGTTTATGCTTGAGTGTTTGACCCATTGAAGCTTGTTGGGTTGATCACTAACTTTGTTTTGTGGGAGTTCAAATCAACCTAGAATGGATCCCAATCAAAGGGATCATGGGGTAAAGTCCATTGTTCTTTGGGAATCCATGATCTCCAAATTTGGTTCACTCCTCGAGGGTGCCAATAATGGAAAACGTGATTTTTTTTTTACGTATCATTTAAAATTTGAGAGATTTGAGTTAATTTATTTCATTCCATTTCAGAATATGGTTTTAGGTGTCCTCCTAGAAGAGGGAAGAGTGACCATTTCTTATCTCCTGAAAGTAGTGTTGTTGAACTAGAGAAAGATTTTTCCAAGCCACATTCCACATGGATGATCCAGGAGGGGAGGTGTTCATGCAAATTAGATCAGGAACTATCTAGTTGGAAACACATTTTTGTTTCTAGAATCATCCCCAACTCACTTGAGTATTATTAAGCCAACGCCACTAGGTTTTGGCCCCTAGAATAGAGGTTAAAATTTATGGGTCACGAAGGCCAAGCCCTCTTGCTAGTTTTGGGAGGTAAACCATGGACCATGAGACCAGGGCCCATTTTTTTTCCTTTTCCCCTCCCCATAGGAAGGATATTTGCATATTTTGAACAACTTTGACGATGTATTTGGAAATATCTAGAGAATAAAAACGATACAAGTGCATAGCATGCAATACGTATTTTACTAGAACCAAGTGACATGCCAAGTTAAGAGAGTGAAATTATCAAATATATAGTTTTTTTTTCCATTCATGATATCAATTCTTCCCATGAGTATTTGATTAAAGAGTTTTCCACTAGAGGGGCCCCCAATATTGGAGGGGATATTGCCTCTTTAAAAACCCATAATTCAATATATATTATCTTGAATGGTTGGTGGAGTATTGAAAAATAAAATTTGAGAATTTCCTTGGTTGATGGAAGTTATGGATGCCTCCATAAAGTTGGATAGGATTTTATTGATGGAATGCACTTCAAAAACCATCGGGGTGCACATAATCATTGTGTCATGGAAAAACTGTTGATGGAAGGTTACTTCATTTTCTCCATGGAACTTTAATCCTTTCACATGTCCTTCGGTAGTCGCCACTTTGAGGATTCGACCAAGTCCTTCTTCCATGATTGTGGAAAGGAAAGAGAAGAGAGTGTTATGGGACAAAAGATCAAATGGATCTTGCTGAATACACAAAAAAATATCCCTAGGATTAGCCTAGTAATCCTAGACAGAAAGGGATTTAGACTCATATGGTTTCCTTATATATAGATTCAAATACATAGATTCGTATTTATCCTAAGTAATAGTGGATATTTCATACCTTTATTCATACATTTCCTTCATAAATCCTATCTCTTGCAGACCCAAAAATCCATATCTAAGCTCCACAACCTACTTCATGTATACAAAATACAAGAAATACCTATCTACTTGGGATTATAATATTATATCTGATTTTCTTCTAATCAGATCTATAATGACATGAATTATATCTAAACATTTTCATAATGGAATACAAATATATCATGGGAAAAACAATGATTTATTGATTAAATAAGAGAAATTACATCAAGCATACCTTGGGTGTAGATGCATTTCTTCTTTTCTCCTTTCTCCTTGCTTCTTCCTTTAGCTTCTTGGTCAGGATAGGATCATTGAATTTTGGTTGTGATAGAGAGGACAAGCAACTCTACAAATAGGCAGCAAAACCTTTCTCTTGAATTATCCTTCTCTTTCCCAAGACTTGTCTTTGTTATATAGCTCTTTGTAGGAGGCTTGGGAGAGCTTCTAGATATTCTAGAGACCACTAGAGACTTGAATGATGTGAGTTCCTGGGACCTTTCCACAAAAATACAACTCATACCTCACCTGTCACCTCGTAACTCCCAAAATATAGAAGTTTTACAACGTCTCTCTTATTGAGACACTAGTGATCAATGAGGGTCCTCGTTTGTTTTCGACTAGGTGACCCGTGAGGATCTCCAAAAAGAGGATAAACCTTAAGAAAAATATGTATTCTAGATGGAAATTAAGTCCATAATAGATGCCCCCTAATGTGTGAGGTCAGAGAAAGAATGGATGGTTGAAATACATTACAATAAAATATTTTCCATGTGAGGCAACGTGAGGAGAGTGAAAGGGAGGTTTTGAAGTCGAAGAAGTCCTGCAATCAAACACTAAGGATGAGATTTTAAATAGACCATACCCAAGGTAGACATACTCAGACTTTGAATGAGCATGTTCGCCAAACAATATATTGTGGATCCATGTCATCAATAAGATCGTATCCATGAGACAATACCATGTGAATCTACGTCATGAACTCGATCATATCTATCACAAAATACAATATGGATCTATGACATAATATATATATATATATATAAGGAAGACAACAAACACTGAGGAGAGTGCCCCCAAATTATTCAAAGTACTCATATACAAGTGATATACTCCATTTCAACCTAGGAGGGGATGTTGTAAAAAATGGATATGACCCCAACCCAAGGTATTCATCCCAAACCCTAATGGTACGAATATACAACATATTAATAGATGAGATGGTTTTGAGCATGGTAGAAGTCGTTTGATTACCATTCATTGATATGTATCGTTAACAGACACGAGGGGACCCATCGATGATGAACATGGACCCCAAGGTACCTAGTAAAATATAGCAAGTGTGAATGAATGATATGGTGTCAAACACTCATAGAATCAATCGATCCAAAGTCAATGATGTAAACCTCTTGTCAATCACGAGGAGGCTTGCCACAGATGGCTGTAAACTCCAAGGTACTAGTTGGTTTCCACGAGGAGGCTTGCCACAGATGACTACAAGCTCCAAGGTACTCACTGGTTTCTAAATCTCCTCTCCTATATTTTGTTCATGTTGATAGGAAGAGATCCATCAAATGATGGCCTTGATTTATCCCCCAACAATCGACACGAAACATACATAAAGATATGAAGTGAAGAGATATTAGCACTAAGTACAACTGACACAGATGGATGACTCAGAAAGTAAAAAAAAACAATAGATTGTCTACCTAGGCTTAAACTTCCCTTGAAACGTATAGTATGACACAATGGTGACTTGGCAGTGAGACACAAGAGCTAGAAAAATATAGTGCAACAACCCAGGAGGAGGTTAAATGGAAGCCTCTCCATGATTACCTGAAGATTAACCAGTCATAGGAGTATCTCTTACTCATATTATTGGTATGACACCTAGGAAATAAAAAAGCCAACTGTATGATGATGAATTAAATAGGTGCCATGTTCACATTTATTCGACTGACACTACCATTTTGATAATAGACCAATGATGAAAAACCCCCAACTCTTTTTTTTTTTTTTTCTTCCTTCATGGTTTAACATGCGCGAAAGAGGAATAGAAGTATGTTCAATCTCCTTCATGGTTTAATGAGCACGAAAGAATGATGGGAGTAAGATTAGTGTTTATTTTTCGTTTAGTTTTAACGAGCCCAAATAAGAGTTAAAAGAATACTCATGAGTTTCTTTTTCATGTCCTTTTATGAGTCCAAAAAAGAGATAAAAGTACACTCGTTGGGAGAGAATGAATGTCTTAAAAGCATGCTCCTATGTTCCAAGCGCGTGAAATCAACCTAAGAAATATGAATGCAAATGGTACAGGTAAGTGAGATCCACTCTTAGTGGTTTTTCTCTCCCTCGTTAGGTGGATGTAAAATGGATCCCAAATAATGCAAGAGCCATATGGTCAAGTCTACTGCAACAATGACAAGAGGGATGTAGGAAAACAAAAACCTGACTGTGAAAGAGGTCGTCGATTCAGGCTTCCTAGATCATCTTCACCTGACTATGAAAGAGGTCATCGATTCAGGGAATCAGGTACCGATTTCTAACTGTGATTTTATTTAGGTCTCAGTAATCAATGCAGAGTCATCAGGTTTCATCTTTATTCTGTACCATCATGATTGGGCTCCCACAAGGTGATGATATGGTACAGATGTTCCCCTTGTGGAGCATTTCTTGGATCTTCCACTTGATCTCCTCATTCTCTAACAGAGAGCAGTGGTAGACTTACTCATTGGGAAGTGGTGCATCAGGGGTCAAATCGATGGGATGCTTGACCTGACAGTGCTAAGGTACCCTAGTAGGTGATGAGAATATATCTGAGTATTCTTCCATGACCTTATCCAATTGCTTCTACTGTGTGGAGAGTTTGGTCACGGAGGCCCTGGATATGGCTGCAATATTTCTCGCATTCAGAGAGTGAATCACAAAGAATACAAAATTCCCCATCTGAAAGATGACCTTCCTACATTTCTTGGCAGAGATCAAGGAAATAGCATTGGGTGGGACTGCGTTGGGTATCTTGTACAATTTATTCTTCAAAGTAATAATAACACTGCGAGGCCTAGAATCATATACAACATGATGTTTCCATAAATACGGTTGGCCCAAAATAACATTACAAACTTCGAGAAGAGAAACATCACACAATACCTCATCTTCGAAGGTCTTGATGTCATATGACATGTGGCATTATTGACTAACGTGGATATCGCTTCCTTGGCAGAGCCAACTGATGGTGTAGGGCTATGAGTGTGGCATTGTCAGTAGAGTGAGCTGCTTGAGAACCTCTACTAATATGAGGTTCTTCTGGCTACCTCTATCAACGATGAAGTGTAGTGGGGTACCCTTCACCCACATCTGTGAATGAAAAAGGAGCTTTCCTTACTCTAGCTCATCTAGTTCACCGAGATCTATTTTGGTGGTAGCAATGGTAGAACTAGGTTCTGCATCAATGGTCTGTCTCCCCCTTTCTTTTTTTAACTCAAAGTTGGAACTCACATCTAATTCAAAGGATTTAACCTCAACCACCAGTAACTTATTTGAGCAACAAAAATCAGTGTTATGCCACGGGATCTTATGGAAGTCACACCACTTCCTAGTATCCTTCTTTTCCTTTTCGGCGTCTTTCTTTTCTTGCGGCCTGGACTAGTTATCCTGACGCTATCCATGTTTTATCTATCCTTTGTTCTTTGATTTGGGGATGACATTTCATAGATTTTTCTGTGAGGGATTCCCAGGGCCAAATTGTTGCTTCTTTTGTTTGAGCTTCTGCTCCATTTTGATGGCATATCAGTAGGCCATACCCAAGGACAAGATGTCCAAAAAATACATTTCATCCTGGATGTATCTATGCAAGCTACTGCGATACTTTATCACCATATGTCCCTCAGAATATTTGATACCCAGCTTGGTGTGAAAGGTATGAAAGATGTTTGTGAACTTGGTCACTGCTTGGTCTCTTTCCTGCCACGGTGTGGTCCATTTTGTGTACATGTCATCATAACTTTCGACATGGTAGTATTGTTCCTTAATCGAATCCCTGAAGGACTCCTAGGTGACCACGAATGTAAATAATGAGGGTTACTCTGTCTCCTTTTTCTCACAGAAATTTTCCCACCAATCTTTGACATGGGGAATGGATTTGAGGAGCGCAAAAGTAATATTTTCTCTATTCGAGAAGTTATGGATAGAGAAATACCCTTCTAGTATATTCAACCATTTGTCTACATCATATGCATCTATATAGATTTCAAATATAGGAATATCAAAGTTGATTTGTACCTTGAATGGGGAAGTGCATACATTTTAGGAAGATGTGTCACATGTTGGTATCCGCCGAATGATTTGCACAAAACTATCCATCATCTCGTTCCTCTATTGCGTGAGGGATTCCTCAAGCAACATTTTGAAGGGATCTCATATCCTGTCGTCTTTCATTTCTCCTACCATGAGAGGTCGCTTGGGTGTGTGATATATTTTTTCCTCGAGAGAAATAAGCTCGAGACCCAATTCTTTGTACCTTGACCTCATTGGAGACATGCATTAAGAAAAACAAGGAGAAAACCGCTCTGATACCACTGATCCAGATTTTATGAGCAGAAAGAAATGAATACAGATTATTATTAAAATATGATTAACACAGAATAACATATACATAGTAAAATTGGTTTCTATTCAATAAGTAAATAAGTTGAAACTGTAAAATGCAATGGAAAAGAAGCTTGCTAGAATGGTGGTGGATTATCTCTAAGAAGAGATGTGACGAATGTGCTCGTTCGCAAGAAGATGAGTACAATGAGTCTCTGAAGGAATTTTTACAATAAATAGGAATTTCAAAAACTCTATACATCCAAATACCTAACCCTAGGAGATGAAGTGCAAAATTCATGTGGGCCTCGTTGGGGTAAGCTAGTACATCAACTTCCTAGGGTCGTAACTTTTGCATACGATCTCTATTTTAGGTGCACAATAGCCCGTTGAAAGGTCTCTCTGAGGAATAAACATTGTTTTTTTCATACTCTAACTCTCTCTATATTCTAATTGTGGAGATCCCTAAAAATGTTGTTTAGGGCCTCAAAACAGCCCTGAAAATCAGGGACCCAAAACTAGGAAAAAAATGCCAAACTGGAAAAATTCCAAAATGAGCTAGTTGGAATAGGTGGGAGACCAACGAAATCCATCAGGATCATATGTTTAGGGAAATTCCTTAGGAAAATCATTTTTGTGCCCTTGGGTGAGGGTGTTTGCTAGAAAGCAATGTATTTGGGTGTTTTTTACTGATGGTTGGTTGCGTTCTTTGTCTTTTGGATGCAAGAAACTTAGTTAAAGATGATTGAGTGGAAGGAAAGATCCCATGAGCCAGATGAGTCTGTTGCAAAAGGGGACAATATGAACTTGGAAGCTCTTCGAGAGTGTGGGCTCCTTTCTTTCCTTTCCCACTATTGGGCTCCCATGAATATTTAGTAGACCAAATTGTCCGGTATTGGGAGCCTAACCAATATTGTTTCATCATTCATGGCAAGGTTCTACATATGGAAATAGATGATGTATATTTTTCCACTGGATTATCCCTGAGAGGATTACCATGGTGATTCAATTATTCACTAGGGCCAAATAAGCAGTTGGTCATGAATTTTAGGATAAATGTCCCCTCATTTTACATCCAATACCCATATGTAAGTGGCTCTAATGTTCCGAGATCCTACCATATTCAATGGGTGTGAGGGAGTCCTTGGCAATGTGAAATCCCAATTAACTCGCTACAAGAGTGGGAAACAAAATCATTTTGGGTATGGATTCCTCTTGGTGACTATCTTTCTATATTTGATACATCAGTTGAGACCTTGGATGGTGACGGGTGATCCCATGCCTTCATACCCAAGGATGATGTTTTGGGATGAAAACATGTCAAGGCTAGTAGAGAGACAACATTCGGATCATTATGAAATTGGCTTTTCCAGTTGGTGGCATTGCTAGATTTCGAGCATTGAGGATTTCCCCTATACATGGACATACTTATGTCAGGATATAGAATTTCCACTTCCCCCAGGAGAGGCATGGGGCACCAAAGGGAAGTGTGTTTTTGAGTTTTTTCATATTTCCAATTTTTTGTGTTGGTATTTTGACATATATTATTTTTTTGGTTGGTGCACATTGACACAATTTCATGCTTTGTAGACATAGGAACAGATCATCTAGAAGGATGGGATCGAGAGTGTCATCGCAGTAGTGACAAGGAGTCATAGAGAGGGGAAGGAGGTGGTATAATTGAGAAGTTTCATCATTTACAGCATAAAATAGAGAGGATTACCATGGGATTCCCCCCCCCTCACTAAAACATGATATGCCCGCGCACATGCGGTGACACTCTGAAGGTGTGTCCCGCCCCTTTCACTGAATTCTCCCAAAAGTTTTGTGCTACTATCAACACAAGGATTGAGTAGTCGATGGAAACCATTTTTTGTATTAGAGTCATGTATTAGCTGGTAGACACATTTATGTATCAAGAGGCCAGTAGATCCCCAATTTTGTATATGCACCACTTTTTTGGAAATATGTAATCACATTTCGCGATAATATATATACACATTTTTTTTTATATTCTACTTATGGATGTGAAAATGTTGTGAATCATGACCATGTTGTATGTACATGCATGATTAAAGACTTAATTTTAATTAGACAAATTCCAATCTAACATGTAGTTAGCTAAAAAATCAGCCAACGCATTAGACCTTCTTGGGACGTGCCACTATTCAGTATGCTCAAAATAACATTCAAGAAGATGCACCCTCAAATAATTACGCACAAGAACGTGATATCTAACATTATATGTGTGACTCAACTATTATACCACAAGTTGAGAGTCCAATCTAACAACTATATGACGAATTCCAAGGGAGAGCACTTTGGACAATAGTTCAATGATGACACTATATTCTGCAATATTATTGGTTGCATGCCCAAGGTAGGCACCTCATAAACTCACAAGCTCATCAATGGGAGAAAATATCACCCAAATGACGGATGCAATATTTTGGGTACTATGCTTGGTACCATCAACATATCCCACATAGACTGAGGACGATGAGATATACAAATCAAGCATAAAGCATGCTAAGTAGTTAACCGCAAAAACTAACATACATGAAAAAATAAAAACACACCACTCCAAAACCAAACAAAAAGCACACCTATGTACAAAGCATCATGTGGCTATATGTCCTAGGCATAATTATTATCAAGGTAGATTTCATTATGAGGCTCGGAAAGAGGATTCCCATCATAATCCACAAGCTCATAGGCCCCTCTCTTAAATACATGTTTAACAATGTAGGCACCATGCCAAAGGGGTTCAAACTTACCTACTCCTAAGGTGTCATGGTCCTGCTCATAAACCAAAACGAAGTCACCCTTTGAAAAGATGCGAGGATGGATGGATTTTTCATACTAAGCTTTGATGTGCTTCTTTTGTGTTTCATTTTCCAAAGTAGAATCA
>SNQJ01S0020217.1:85602-113456 GCA_010110895.2 Picea sitchensis
AACTTGACAATTATATAATTTAACACAAAAAGAGTAGCAATGGTGTCGTCGCTAGAAAAGGTAGGCAATGCCTCTGCCCATTTAGTGAAGTACTCAACAACCACGATGATGTAGCCATGACCATTAGCTGAGGTGGGCTTACATGTCATGAAATCAATGCCCCACTTATCAAAGGGGTCGATGGTCACCACAGGATGTAAGGGGGTAGGATGAGCGTGCATATTATGAGTGAATATTTGACAAGAATGAAATTTTTGGACCACATTCATACAGACTTTAAAGATCGTGGGATACAAATAGCCAACACACAGTATTGTTTGGGTAGTGGCCAACACAGAGAGATGACCACCACATGCCCCTGCATGGCAACAATTCAAAACTCTTTCAACTTCCTCATGGATAAGGCAATGACGTAGAATCAATTCAACCCCTCAACAATACAAGGTGTCATCTACAATGAGGTAGTTTTTAGCCTGATTCCTTATGCATCAATGTTCCTAATGGGAGAGCTAAAGCTATAAACATTGATTCTAGAGGTAGACGAAGACATGTCCATACCAAGGATCAAACGAGTCAATAAGGAATAAAAACTCATCAGGGAAAGCGTCATTAACCATGGGTTCCTCATTGACTTGAGAAAGTTCAAACATCAACTCTGTGAAATAAAAGGATTTATTAGACTTGGATGAAACAAATTTCAAGTCAAGATACTGGAGGATTACAACACATTTCAATTACTTTCCCCCAATAATCTGATGGCAAGGATGTGTTGCACTGGGTTGGCATTAGAAACTACATTGGTTTTTTGAAAGAGGATGTTATGGTGTAATTGATGGATAGCATAAATGGACACCAAGGCCAACCTTTCAGCATGAGAATATCGAAGCTCAAGACCAACAAGTCCCTTTTTAATATATTAAATGATATGCTCTTATTATACATCGTCCTCTTGGACGAGAGCCATGACAATGGTGGATTCATAGGCTACACGATAGAGAAAAAATATCGAGTATAATCAAGAGGGATCAATAAAGGAGTTGACATAAATGCCTTCTTCATGGTGTCAAATGACTATTGTGCATGGTCGTCTCACACAAAAGGTACACATTTCTTCAACAAGCGCATAAAACCTTTCGTGATCTTGGCACAATTGGCAATGATTCTGCACAAAAAGTTTTCCTTCCCTTACAAACTTTGAAGTTGGATAATGGTATGAGGAGGAGGCAATTTGACAATAGCCTCAATATTCATGGGATCAGCCAAGATCCCATACTTCGACACAATGAATCCCAACAATTTCCCAGATACCACACAAAAGATGAATTTATGTCGATTCAAATGAATGTTATAGTATCGAGATCAGATAAAATGGCCTGCAAGTGGCCAGGATGATCCTCATGTTTCTTTGAGAAAGTAGACAAATCATCTAAGTAATAATCTAGGATTTTTTTGATGTCATATAAAGAATATGACATGGCCTGTTCGAAAATGGCTCTAGTATTTTTAATACCAAATGGAAACTTCCAATAAGAAAAAGTACCCCCAAAAAAATAAAGAAATTATTGTGTTGATCCTATGATTTTATCTAGATATGATTATATCTAGATAAATCATCCATGAATGATAATATTTTTCTACCAGTAGATTCATCAATAATATGTTCAATGAATGGGGTTTGATAATTATCCTTTCGAAAATCCTTGTTTAAATCCATATAGTCAACAAAGACCATAATAGTGCCATGTTTCTTAGTGTCTTGAACGATGTTAGAAATCCATTCGGTCAAGGGAATTGGATAGTTAAATTATGCACGAAGAAGCATATCTACCTTTGCCTTGATGGAAACAAATTTATTTGGGTTGAATGGTTGGAGATTATTTCATATATGCTTGTCTCCATCATATGTTTTGATCTCATGTTCAACAATCTGATGGTCAATGCCAGACATTTCTTCAAAGGAACAAGAAAAAAAATCACAAAATTCTTTGAATATGGTCGTGTATGTTTCAATTTACTAGTGTGAAGAGTTATTACCTATCAGGATGTGTTCCATGATGCTTGGATTCTGGGAAATGTCAACAGGTATGGTTTTTGAAATGTTTTCAATGTTCCCTTCTGATAAAACATCATGAATCATAATGGGAGAATGAGACCATTAAACATGACCAATGGCAATAGGATTTTGAATGTCATCCTCAAACTGTTCCAAATCGGCAAGGAAATATGCATGATGGTGAAAATCCTCCCATGGCCTATTAAGTGAAGACATGACCTCCCTTCTTAATCATATGTAAGTTCAAGATCAAGGAATTAGTTTGAAACAAGAATAGGATGGATGGCCCAAGAGGGATTGAGATACTAATCAGATTCCACATACTGAGGGGAATCTAATCAATGTTAATGGATGTTGATTGAATAATTTGGTAGTAATTATCTACTGAGGTGAGCGGAATGGATGATCCATATTTATAAACATCCTCAAGATGAGGTACTACCCAAGGGTCAAAATACCCAAGGGATCCACTTGTAAATGATGAAATAATGTTGATAGGAGCTACATTTGCAGTGGGAGATGGTGGGGGAAGGGGAAATGTTCCGAACATGCGAGGATCTTTGAACATACTTGCACTGACATTGAAAAAATAATGTGTGGTATCACCAACAAAGGGTACATTTGACCCTGCATTGGATCCAAGGTTTGGGGTACAGAAATCAAGTTTATCATTCATCACAATTTTCCCTTGATGAGGGAAGTGTAGGACCCTAAATACCGATGAGAAAACTGCAGTCATGTCATAGAACCAAGTACATCCAAGTAACAGATTGTATTCAAGAGGTGTGTCGATAACCTCCACATCAACAAAGATAGTATTAACACCTAACTCTATGGGTAAGGTAGTGATTATTCCATGGGGTTGGAACATGTGTTTGTCGAATTCCTTTAATAGTGTTGTAGACATGTTGAGATTAGGAGAGCCAAGGGCCTTCCAACAAGAAATAGTCATGATGCAAGTTGAGGCTCCTTCATCTACCATTGTTCGGTAGATATTTTTCCCCAATGATCGCAATATTATCTGAAAGGAAACTTGATGGGAGATCCTATGAGTAACTTGAGAGGAATCAAAATTCATCAAACTCAACTCTGAAGGATCGACCTCAGCTATGGAAGAAAAAAATTATTTCCGCTACATTGGGCATATTTGGAGGACTTCAAGCACAGACATGGAACATGGTTATTGTGCCAATTCTTCCACAACACTATAGTGGTGTAAATTCCGTGTGTTTGTATTAAGCGTCATGCATCGAAGAACTCCCTTCTCAATATGAAGAGGGCCACTAGGAGGGGAAGAAGATGTTTCTTCTGGCGGTGAAACAACCACGGCGACATGAGAAGTCTTAGAAATACCCCTCGTGGTGAAGGGTACCTTCCATGCCCCCTTGCGGAGGGGTATGTTACACATTATTTTCTTCATCCCTATTATCGTTAATGATGTAAACCTATCTATTTCCTTGAGAGGGGGCAGTGGCCTAAGTTCCTAAAGAAGAAAGGGAGGAAGAACTTTTCACGAGAAAAGAAGTTGCATTTTCTATGTAAAACCTTATAAAAGGTAGAGTTTACTATATAGAAGAGTGCTGAGAATGAACCTTTCAGCGGGTTTCAGCATTATCTACTAGGGTCTGGCGAGATGTTAAAATTATATAGCTAGAGTGCGAGAATGCATGATTATATGGAAAAATGGCGTCGAATCTTCTAGAAGGAGAAACTTTTATGGTGGTGGCATCCAAATGGTTTGGATCTTTTCGCTTTCATGATTTAGTGGGATCATCTAACCTCCTCACCTTATCCTCTTCAACTTATAAAGGAGGTTCTCATGGGGAAAGTTAACTTGGGTTAGCTTGGGTTCATGAGCTTGTTATTGATTGGCTTGGAATTATCGACAGTTTGGGTGGCTTTGAGATTTGCTTTGTCAAAGATAGACTGAGAGTAGCTATCAGATCTGGTTCGAGATCCTTGAACTTAAGAAGTGTATTTAGAGCAGAAGGGCCGGTTGGAAGAGACCTTACAACCCATCCAAGGGCCATAGTTGTAATCTCTTTCACATTTAATATGTCTGATAATATGATTCTTTCCTATAAAGCTTGTGTTTTGTGTATGATTCCTTTATCACATACATAGGTTTTATTGAGTTTATGATAGCCTATCACTTTGGTTAGTTTGTGTCTTGGTCTTGACCTCACAACATGAGAGTGAAGCAGGAGCAACAAAGGCCTAGGAAGCGATACTAAGGTATGTTACTTGTTCCTTCCTACTAGTAAATTCAATATCTAAAACTTAAGGAAGCGTCATGTTAAAGTTTTGTTCTAGATCCAGAATGATATAGGGAGATCGGTTAGTGTCAATTACCTACGGATTTATCAATAACAAAATTAGCAACTCCACTAGGGAAGCGATCACCGTTGTTTCCTGGTTAGTCTAATTTCCCTTGCTTTGATTTCTTGTTTTCTGTTCTTTGAGTCTGTGGGAGATCCATCATGACTCTCTAGATTTGAAAGAAGTTCCTCAAGAATTTGTGTTCTTTCTCCAGCTCACTTGTAGTTCTGTTCCTAGCATTGTACCCTTTAGTGGTTTCGAGAATCACTGAGGATCGCACCCTCTTGTATCAATCCAGTCTTGTGAAGGTCCGCACCTACCGTATCCGGCTGAGAATACTAATTCGCATTGTACTCCCACTAACTTTGTGAACTTATTTGTAAATTTTTGGATTGGAGTCTTGTCATTTTGATGCTTTCCAGTTTTCTTTGAACAAGCTGGGTGAACTTTGGAGCTTATATTGATCTGTTACAGTCTGCTTGACATCCTTTAAGTTGCTTTTATGCACTTTTTTCTTTTGGTTTTGAAGAGTTAGTCTCTTGCTTTGAGTGCCTTTCAATTACAAAGCGTGTGTTTTCTTTAAATTTGTTTAGGGAAAGATCAGATTTCTTACAGATAGTTCACTTTAAAAGAAACTTTGGATTTAGGTTTCATTGTTTTAAGAAAGTTCATTATTGCTTTACTAGTAGAAATTTTGAAACAAAAGATTTAATTCTTGCTTTATATTATATTGGAGGCATCCTTGCATTTGATGGCGGAATTGCATTGGTCAATGCGATTACCTTTTCTCATTTCTTGAGAGGAATATTGATATGATGAGTTTAATAGACTTTGGGACATGTGCATATGGGAGTGATAAATGTTTTCTCTCCTTCTCATACTTGCTTTCATCGAAATGAAGCGATTGCATCTTCATATCTTTGCATAATTTTTAATTAGGATCAAAAGAAACACCAATTGATACGCCATCTTCCTTTTGGTAACAACAACCATAAAATAAAGTGCTTATAAAAATTATTGATTAGACGTTTTTATCTTTTACGGTAGCAAACCTACATTATAGGTGGTTGTAGGAGTTGGAATGGTGTGAAAGATAAGTTTCCAAAGATGAAAAAAAACATAATATCTTGTGATAGGAAGTAAATCCGGCTTACTACATTTTGTCTGGGAAGCCCTTCTCACACAAGGGTCAAGCATGAGGTCGCATTAATTGATATTGGTGAGTTACTCACACCACTATTTGTGTTGATATCGGTCTTGAATTGCATTAGTATTACGAGGATCACTCGGTATACCCACAATGATGAGTGGAAGCCTTTTGGAGTTGATTTTGACTAGATACTACCCTTTAACGTGTGGATCGGTATCGGCTGTCCCCCCGGTCTTTATTGTTGTTGGTGGTAGCTTAGTAGTGGCCTACTTTCTAGGTTCTTTACACAAGGTGGAGGGCAAGATCTTCACGGTGCACAGGATGACGTTAGCCAAACTCACCGAGGGCTCCTTGGAGGGTATACCATGATTATGTGTAGGAGCTTGCACCGGGGTGTAAGTACGTTAAGTAGATTAGATCAAGCGTAACTTTTTCCACCCACGCTCTATCTCATTACTTTCTTCCCTTTGTTCCCACAACATTGGTTCATCACCAACTAGTGTGCTCATTGTAGCAAAGAAGGTTTTGTGTGTTTTGTTAGTTGTCCCTAGATTTTTAGCATGTGCTTTTTTTCCTTAAACTCTAGGTTGGATTTATTTATGGCGTTAGTTCCTGGAATGAACAATGAAGGAACTACACTACGATGGGAACCTTTTGTTTTCCTTCTTACTGGAAACATTGGTCCTCCTCCACATTGCTACTTTGAACTTCGAGGTCTCACAATTGGATTGTCGGTGTGTGTTGTTTTCCACTTTCGGGGTAATCACGAATGTGAAAATGAAGATGCTGGTGGTAAGCACTTCCCAAGAACATCAACCTTGTGTTGATCCTTCACTTTCTTTACCAGTGAGGTCTTCTTCACCTTCTTCTCTTGCAATGTAAGCCTTCGTTTCATCTTCTTCATCGGTGAAAGTTCTGAAGCTAGTAACTTCGTGATGAATAAGAGAAAAGAAAAGAAAGAAGAAGAAGAAGAAAAATAAACAAGGATCAAAACTTACAACCAACTGTCAAACATGTTGGAAAACAACCAATTATTGTTAATGGAGTGTTGAGAGTGTTGGTGATGTCAAGATCAACCAAACAAACCGTAAGCCCAAGTAACCTTAGGGCTTTGTAAGGGTAATAACCATCTTCTCAAGGAATGCCACAGTCTATCCAAGGTTATAGAAGCATGGCCTACACACATCCTCTATTGATGGGTTAGCCTCACAGCGAACAACATCTTTGACAGCCTCCATCAGTAATAGCCATGATACGGTTGGAAGAGAAAAGTGGTGGATTCTGGCCTTATGTTATGCGAGAGTCATCTCCTCACCTTTTTCCTCCCTTATGGAATGAGAAGCCTCAAAATTCTTGCGGAAGACATGATTGTTTCCTAGCCTCAACTTCCAGCTACTTACTGTAAGCTTTCTCTCAACCCACATATAGTTGATGGAATGATCAATCGTTCCCTTATTCGGTCAGTTTGAAAGGATTTGATCAAGTGGGTAATTTAGTCGATCGAACAGGTAGATAATTGGTTGGAATCAGTCCATCCTCCGATCAACCCACTCTCCATTAGAGAGTGAAATCAAAATGATAGATCATTTCCCTTGTGGAGCCCATTCTCCCTGGAGATGAAACCCAAGTGAAATTTGATCTCATCATTGAATTGCGATCGATCTCATCATCGATCCCTACTCTCTCAGCTAGAGAGTAAGCGTCTGCCATGTTTTTCGTTGATCACGGACTCTGCATTTGAGGTGGCCCTCCTTCTCATAGGACCCTCAAATAATAGAGCCATCCATTTGGTTGGGGTGTACTTCGCCCCGGAACTCGTCTTCCCTCTCACTTTCCTTTCTAGATTACGGTCTTGGGGTTTGTGGTTGGGACATTCCTCGGGTGAACAGCGATAGATGAAAGTTAATCCGATAGTATTTTGTCCTCTTTGCTTGGCAAGATTTGGGTTGTCCTCCACACTTACCCTTAGGTTACGCGCATGTCGGTAGCTTTTAACAGAAGAACTGTCAACCTTTAGGGACCCTTCCTGGGTTTCTGTGTAACTCGGGAGGCGTCTTTATTAGAATATAGCAGTCCAAGAACCCTTGGATTTTCTTCTCCTTGGTGAGATTATGTCTATGCCATGAAATCTATTGTCTATAACTTTGTGTGATATGCCTCACGATGGATGGGTTGTGACTATTGATCAACTTTCGATGACTTAGATCCCACCGGATTTACTTACTCCCTAGATGTTTCTTATATGCAAATGGTATCTCCCCCACCGGGTCAATTTATGTGGCATTATCATTATGGTTTGCTTCGATGACTTAGATCCAGTGGATTGACATGGTGATCTCGATAGGTTTGTTAGAATGATTTCTTTATTCTGTCCGACTCGACATGGTCCCTTCCAGTGTTGTTCTTCCAACTGATGAAGACCTCTTGGGAAGCCATGAACAAGTTTTGTCCCTTGACATGGAATTGTCATTAGAAGCATTCTTGGAATCCATGATCAAAGAAGATTTTTAGAGGATATTTTTACACGAATACAAGGGCAACCTAGTTAAAAATGAAAGCCAGAGGTCTTTGAAGGCATAGTTTTCTAATTTCAAACTCACTAAAAATGAAACCCACTCGAGGAAAGTTTTTTGCGTCTCTGAGGCAACCTAGTTAAAATGAAAGCAGAGAGATTCTGACATGATTCTTATCCTGCAATCAAGCTCGTTAAAAATGAAATAGCTTTCCCCTCTTTTGAAGGTCCAAGTCCTTCGTCTATTATTTAAAGCTTCATTTCATTCTCGCTGAGTTGGATGAAACAAAGCTTGGGGGCATTTTACTCAGCCTCTGGACTTCATGTCTTTGAAGTTGAGCATGCTAAAGTGAAAGCTAGGAACTGAAATACCAACTCATCCACGTATTTATCGTTGAGTCGCAAAACACATAGTTTTCTATGGTTCAAGATTGTGTAAAAATGAAACCACTTACCTCAAGCATAGTTCCCTCTGGTTCAAGCTTGCATAAAAATATGAAACCAGGTCAAGCATAGTTTTGTTTAGTTTTAGCTTAATCTTGTGTAAAAATTAAAATCTATTTAAGCATAGTTTTGTTTGTTTTAAAGCTTACAGCTTAAAATGAAAACAATCCTGAACTTAGTCTTTGTCCTTTCTCATGCTAGTAAATCGATATGAGAATGTAATCAAGTATACTTTATCACTTTTTCAAAATCGTAAAAGTTATATGAAAAAGGAACACCAGGTCCCAAAGCTCTTTTGTGGACTCTCTAAACATGAAAAGATGTGGCGACTAGCTATATTTTCAGCTGGAATAAGTATTTGAAGTAAAAGAATTAATACGGTGAGCGATAGTTTATCTTTTTTTTTCGGTCTCATTCAGACTATTTACGAAGAGGAACTGAGAGAGTTCTCTTTTAAGTGTTTTTTGGAACTCTATAATCCCTTGAAAAACCTTTGAGTTTTCTTTCTTTTGAACTCATACAAAACAAACATTGAAAGGCCCATATGGGACTTGAGTTTTCTTTAAGTGTTTTCCAGTTCTCTCTAAAAATGAAAAACCATGAGTTTTTTCTTTCTTGGACTCGTTAATAAACATCGAAAGACCTACGGTGGGATTGAACCACTCCTTCCTGGGGTTCGTTAAATACACTCTGAAGGACTTGTCGAAGGATGAAGCTTACATTACCTGACATATGTTATCCTCTCAATCTTAAGTAAAATAATGAGAATTTTCGCCCGGAGATGGGGGAAATTGGGAAGAAATGTATCTAAACTTGTGATACATTGGAAGAGTCACTTTTTGAACATGACACCCTTTCTTTCGCCTTTGTGTCTAGGTTGGAAAATCCACTTGCTTCCTGATGTTCTCCCTTGCCGTTACCATTAGTGCATGATCCCTATTGAGTCATTATTTTTCAAGGCAGGTTGTAGTGTCGTCAATATTTTCAAAAAGATGTCCAACATGAAAAACCTTCAATTAAATTAAATACATTTCTGCGTTTTAATCCTTCTATTAAATTGACCATCCCTGATTCGGTCATGAATCACTTGTTACTCTAATCTACATCGTCCTCTGTTATTTGTTTATTGTCTTGATGTAATGGGATACATTAAAGGCCCTCAATGTGACGAGTTTTCATCGACTTAAATCATTATGAGTTGAAGTTGACAGGAAACTAATTGGTACCTTGGAACTTTACATGCCTCAATGACAAGTTTTTCCTAAGCTTTCGACAGTGGGTTTTCATTGACTGATCGGAAATTCCGCCAAGTCTTCGACTTGACTCATTTATTCACGACCGTTGGATTACGCGGTGTACCTTGAGTCATTGACATTAGTGATTTCCCTCGCACTTGTTAGCAGTGCTTTACTAATGACATTATTAAAGTGGTTTCTACCATGTTGACTTCGATACATGTATTCACATGGTTAGATTTGTACTATAGAGTGGCGGAGATGAGGACCCTGGATATTTTATGACAGATACAGGGTTGCGTTGGAGTATATTTATTTTGTATTGTTGCATAGATCCACACATTGTATGTAATGCGGTGGCTATGTTCAAGAGTTGTTCTTTAACACATAGTTCCGCAGGTGTATTTTTGGTGGCTATGTTGATTTGAGTCATATCGGCATGGATCACGGTGTATGTTTACATTAGCCATGACCTATCTTACCGGCGTGGATCTTAGCATGTCGACATTTTATTCTTTAGTCATTTGTATTAAAAGTATGGGAATGCTACCTTAGTGATGACTATATTATTATGCATATTTCCTTGTTTGTTGTGAGGGTTTATTTGTTGTTCTTGTTCCCTACACACACTTTCGAAAAAGTATTTGAGGATATCCTCTACGTTTAACTTCATACTTTGGGGGTCTCTGCATTTTACATTATTTTCATCATCCCTATGATGGTTAATGATGTAAACCCTTTCTTCCTTGAGGAGGGGTCAGTGGCACGAGTTCCTAAAGAAAGAAGGGAACTTTTCGACAAAAGAAGTTGCATTTCTGATAAAAGAGCTTATAAAAGAGTTCCTTGAGGTTGCTATATAGAAGCGGTGTGAATGAACCATTCTGAGGTTACACTATAGCTAATTTGAATGTTAAGTAGGTTGCTCTATAGCTAGGAGTCGCGAGAATGCCTTGCGATAGGGAAAAATGAGATTTTCTCAAATCTTCTAGAAGGAGGAAAACTTCTATGGTGAATTAGCATCCAAATGGTTTGGATCTTACTTTCGCTTTCATGATTTAGTGGAAATCATTCGCCTCCTCTCCTATATCCTCTTCAAATTATAAAAGGGAGAGGAGTTATCATGGAGAAAGTTAGCTTGGGTTGAGAAGCTTTGTTGGTTCATGAGATTGTTCTTGATTAGCTTGGAATTATCGGCTTAGTTCAGGTGGCTTTGAGATTTGCTTTGTCAATATATATTGTGAGTAGCTATGGGATCTATGGTTTCAAAATCCTTGGAGCAAGTGTGTGGGGAATGAAGGAGAGTTGGAAGGGACCTTACAACATCAAGGGAATTATGGTTAATCTCTCTTTCATTTGATATGATACGATTAATATGATTCTAGCTTTCCTATAAAGCTTGTTGTGTTTTATTGTATGATTCCTTGATCACATACATAGGTTTTATTGAGTTTATGTTATTGCTATCACTTTGGTTGGTTTATTGTTGTCTTGGTATTGACCTCAAGACATCAGTGAGAAGGATCAACATAGACCCTAGGAAGTGATACTAGGGTATGTTACTTGTTCCTTCCTACTAGTAAATTCAACTATCTAAAACTTAAGGAAAGAGTCGTATTACACAGTGCATATTTTATTCTAGATCAAGGTGGATCTAGGAGATTGGTTAGTGTCCACACCTACAGACTTATCAATAGGTAGGGTTTGTGGAAAACCATATTTTGAGGTTGATATAGAAATAGGACAACATGTTTTTTGGGGGGCTATTGTTGTGACAAGAATTTGTGGACCTCATTGTTGGGTATGTGTTGTATTCTTTGCATGAATATCTATAGTGTCTTCTAGGTTGCCGCATAGGGTCATTGTAAGGGGTTTGAGGGGCTATAGGGCCCCCAGAGAGGTGTAAGGAAATATCCCTCGATAAAAAAAAAATCCTCAGGAATGTGTGTCACATTTAACCTTGTTTTCCACGCATTAAACCTTGATTTTCATGTCCATTGCTGGAATTTGGTTTTGCTTCACCGTTTTTGCTGGTGGTTTTCTATTTCTAGTTAGGAATTAGGGTTGTTGGCTGTATGTCTTTGGGTTAGGGTTTTGGATCACATTTGGCTCCCTATATGTATATTTTATTGTAAACAATGTATCATAATGAATGAATATATATAATATGTTGGTTTTCCAGTTTGCAGGTTTCCATGATGAATGAATATATAATATGTTGGTTTCCCGGTTTGGGTTTCCATGGGAAAAATCTCTGTGTAACATGTGTATTTTCCATTGTATCTTTTATGTTCTTTTATTGAAAACAATTTTGCAGTAAAATATTGTACAAGGTTAAAATCTACATTTGGTATAACATCTTTGTTGGGTTCAGGGGGATTCCTCTGTGGCCAATGGTTTGGCTCAGGACTGTGATAGGCCTTGTTACATTGGGAGATCTGTGGTATTTATTTTTCAGGTGAAAAGAAATGGCAAGCAGTTCAAAAATGGAGATCGAGAAGTTTAATGGGAAATTTTTTGAGCTGTGGAATCTCAAGATGGAAGATCTGTTGTGGACATATATTATTGGATCACAGTGGATCTAGGTACTAAATCTATAGGAGCTTTAGCACATGACTAGAAAAAGTGGGATCATAAGGCGAAGAGCACAATCCAACTGTTTCACTTAGATTTAGTATTACTAAATGTGTCATAGGAAGCCACAACCAAGGATTTTGGGATAAGTTGGGGAAGTTGTATCAGTTTAAGTCCCTAGTAAATAAATTATTCCTAATAAATAAGTTGTATAACCTGAGGATGAGATATGGATACTTGATTATATAGCATTTGAATTCCTTCAATAGTGTGGTAAGTCAGTTCGTATCTATTGAGATTAAAAATTTAGATGAAGATAATTGTATCAGTTTATTGTGTTCTTTACCATACTCATGGGATAGTCTGGTTATGGCCATAGGTAGTAATACAACTGCCTTGAATTTTGATGAAGTGGTCTCATCCTTGTTACCAGAGGAGATGAGACGGAAGAACATGGAAGGATATAGAACAAATTCTTTATTTGCAAGAGGACACTCCCAGGAAAGAAATAGATCTAAGTCCTCAAGTGGGAGATCTAAGTCTAAGGGTAAATCTAAATCTACCGAAAAATTTGTAAACATATATTGGATATGTGGAAAACAAGGGCACTACAAGAATAAGTGTAGATCCAAAGATGAAAAAAATAAGGGATATGAAGAATCTCCTTCTACAGAAGAAAAGACCTCCAGGGAAGAAGGAGGGGATGTGTACTTGTCTTCTTCAAGAACACATGCAGATCATGAGGCATGGTTGGTTGAATCAGGTGCATCCTTTCATATGACTCCCCACATGGAGTGGTTCTGTGAATATGAAAGGTATGATTTAGGTAATGTTTTCCTAGGTGATGACTTGACAACCAGAATCATAGGTTTAGGAAAAGTCAAGTTTAGGCTCATAGATGGAAGGATTAGAACACTACCCGGTGTTCTTCACATCCCAATATTTGCAAAGAATTTGATTTCTATAAGAAAAATGGACGATGCAAGGGTAAAAAGAATATTTGAAAAGGAAACCTATGTGATGATTCGAGGAGCAATGGCGTTGTTGAAGGGATTTCGGTTTGGAACTCTATATAAGTTGCAAGGAAGCATTATTAGTGATGGGTTTAATATTTCCATTGTTGTTGATATTGGAGTTGAATAATAAAGAACTCATATAGTCTCTGGAGAAAATTTTATGTTGTGGCATCAAATATTGGGGCATATTAGAGAGAAGTGCCTTCGACTACTACACAGTAAAGGTATGGTTGAAGGTATGTTTAACTACTCTTTGGATTTTGATTTATGTGAACATTGTGTATATAGGAAGTAGAATTCGATAAGATTCCCCTCTGGTGCAACAAGGGTGTTATCGGACAAATCAGTAAGTGTTGACACAAACTAATCTCCCTAACTTCAACAAGAAATTAGAACAAAACATAGCAGAATACAAGCTTCTCCTTAGATTTCATTGTAATGTAAACTAGTTCAATGAGGGACAACTGACATACCGTTTAAACTTTGATTGATCCTCGTTAGTTTCATCCTTGCTCCATCCTTGGATTTTTGGGATGTTGAACCTGTTAAGAAGCACAAACGAACAAAGAGAGAGAGAAACAATATATATATTCCAATGAAGCGTATGCATAATATCAAGGAGTTATGCAATAAAAATGGAGACAATTTTATCGAGAAGAAATTTATCACTGCATTATATTGATGAAAGTGGAGAATACAACCTATTCCTTGATGTTGCAAGGTCCCTTCCAATGGCCCTTTTCTTCAACATGTACACCTTCGAGAATTTCACCTTTTTCCTTTGCTTGAGCATTGTTGCACCCTAAACACAACCATCATGTGACGACGTTGCATTCCACTATGGTGCAACATGAGAAGATCAGGGATCATTTCACCCTTAACATTTGGAAAGGTGCAACGATATTCTTTGGTAGGGTTTTTAATAAAGGAAAGATGGCTCTATTTCCCAGGGAGAAAGTCTTAATTATTCAGTAGCTTCAGGGAACAGAGGAGTAAGTAATACACATATCATCGATGATCACAGGGGTGACCAAAATGATGTGTAACATAATTCCCCCCAAAGTACGAAGTTGGAACATGTGACGTCTAAAATACTTTGTAGAATGTGTATGTCGAGAACAAGGAGCACATCAGTTAGAAACCTACAAAAAAACAAGCATATGCATAATACTATACCATTTATTGAGGTATGCATTCCCATACTTAGACTAAAAGTGACTCTAAGAATGGCCACCAAATATACACTTTGGATCCATGTCATCGTGATTCAACATAACCATGATAAATACATGGTGGATCTATGTGTCAGTACAGATTTATAAATACTCCATCACAACCTGGATCTATGTGACAATATCCAAGGTCCTCATTTCCATCATCCCAAAGTATGAATCTATCCATGTGATTACAGGTGTTGAAGTTGAATATGGTAGAAACCACTTTATTACCGGTCATTAATGGATAATGTTAACAAGTGCGGGGGGAATCACCATTGATGTCAATGATATCCAAGGTACTCTAGTACAATCCAAAGAGTGTGAATTAATGAGCTGAAGTTGAACACTCAATGGAATTTTCCAATCATAGGTTAATGATGTGAACCCACTGTTGAAAATGAGGAAACCTATCATTGAGGCATGCAGGTTCCAAGGTACTAAATGTTTTCTAATTCTAATTCCTTGATAATGAGTTGAATTTGTCAGGAAAAGACTCATCATAAGAGTGCATTAATGTATCCCCCATTAATGAAATGAAAAATGTGACACATTTGAAGTACATCAAAGTATAAAGTGATTCAGAACTGACTCAGGGAACGCTGACATGGTAAGATTTTGAGGACTACACATGTCCAACTCGATAGAAGGCTTGTTTAGGTTGAAATTATCTGGAACATATGAATGACACGACGATTATCTTGCCAGCATTAACTCAAGGAGGACCCAATATACAAAATTGTGGATGATCAAATGAGAGACAAATGGATTTCCCAAACTAGATACGATAATGAAGAGGGGTTTCATGTTCAAGAACAAATTACTGCCACTAACACAGACACAGATATACATTTTGTTCTCGATTTCCCCCCACCATTTATGGCAAGTACCTCTTTATTTTTACATAAGATTGAGGAGGATAACATATGCTTGAGATGTAATCTCATCCTTTGAATGAGTCCCTTAGATTATTTTTAATGAACCCTAGGAAGGAGTGGTTCGGTCGCATATGGAACTTTCGATGTTTTTTTTACAAGTCCAAAGAAATAAAACTCAAGGGTTTTTCTTGTTTAGAGAGTCTGGAAAACACTTAAAGAAAAATAAAAAATGTCCTTTTTCATAAATTAGTCTGATGAGACTGAAAAAGGGATAATCTACCACTCATCAGACGTTTTCTTTAAACACTTTTATGAGTGTGAAGAGAACAAGGTTGCTCGATTATCTTTCCATGTTTAGGGAGTTTGAAAAGAGATTAAAGGGGACTCCAGGGGGGTTCATTTTTCGTATTGCCATTACGAGTCTGAAAACGTGATAAAAGTTTACGCAATTACATTCTCATAGTTTTATGAGCGTGAGAAAGAAAAAATACCATGTTTGGCGTTTTTTACTGGAAAAAAAAACCCAAAAGCGCATATACATCAAATGAGTTTTGCAAAAACACGCAAAAATGACCAAAAAGAGGTGATCCATATCAAAAGTCTAGTCGCTAGATTTGTATCCTACAATATTGACACATGGAAAAGTTCATTAGGATTTTAACATAGGTGAAAAGTACTAAAAAAATAATAATAATTTAATTTTAGGTTGAAAATGGTAAAACAGGTTAAATAGGTCAAAACAAATTCATTTTTACCATTCCACTTGTATTTTCACCCAACTAGTGCCAAAAACCCTCATTTTCCTCTGATATTCAAGTGACGATTCCAGAGTGCTCTGTGGACAATTTCTCGAGCCGTTTCAGTGAGGTAGGCGTTGTTCCTACCCTCTCTCTTTCTATAGAATTTTTTTTTCAGTTTTAATGGTTAATTTTTGAGTTTATGGGTGGATTTACAAGGGAAACAACACCTCCATATTGATAACTGTGACAATCTAGGATCGTCATAGGGGTTTCACTGCTGGGGTGAGATGACGGCACAATGTGGTGAACTTTTCTCTTGCAACGACCGCAACTCAAAAAATAAAAAGAGAGAAAGAACTAGGGAAGCTCCCAATTTTTTATTTTTGATGAACTAATTCATCTTTAATTTTTGTTTGGAAGACTTTCCACAGTTCATCATGCTCGAATGGAGGTAAAGGAAGCATGAAGAGGAATATTAAATTGACAGGAATGATCCTAACACCGTCATGGCACTCTGAGAGTGAGGCTTTCTTAAGTTCTTCAAAGTTCAGGGCATGAGGGCCCAATTAGTTCTATTGGAGCACTTGGTCTGAATGTGGGATGTAAAAAAACAAGTCTTTCATGTCGGGGTACATACACTCACTCTAGATATTGATGACATATATTTCTTAACTAGATTATCTCATTGGTAATTTTCATATCATATTATAAATTTATTTATTCATAAGAAAACCCCTCCCAATTATTCATAATTCTAAGACAACCTAATAATCTCTTAAATAACCTAAGAACATAATTGATTAATATCAAAAATTAACCCTGAAGTAATAAACACTTAGAATATAGATTAACAAGAAGGGAAAACCCTATTATCTTATAAATTACTTAATACCTATAACCTAACCCTAGAACATATTAATCTAAATGAAGACATTAATACACAACATTAAATTAATAATAACTGATTATTTACTTTATAACCCAAAACAAACACATTTAGAAACCCTAATATTAAACTCATAAACAAACATTTAATTCTTCTTTTTAATTATTTAGTTTACACCTTAACCTTAGATTATAATACCTTAACCCTAAAATAAATTTAATAATCCACTTTTTACCTATTAACTAAACCCTAGAACACTAAATAATGATAACATAAAAAAACCCTAAATTAATAATAAACTATTATAACCTTAAATAAACAAATTAATAAACCCTAGAAATCTTAGCAAATAATTAAATTTATTAAATAATTCTACTTTAAACCTAGCCGACACTGAAAAATTTCCCACACTTCTAGTATTTATACCAGTTCTTCACTTTTTCTTAACCTAGGCTCATTGTCCTGAATATCGATCTTGATTTGGATCCAAAACTTCGACAGTCTATTGACAACAATGTGGTTTTTCCAATCAAAACCGAAAATCCCAACCACAACAATCTCACTCATTAGATTATCTTGTCGTTGGTCTCAAGTATCACTATCGAGAAGCCGAGGAGGAGGTGAACCAATGGATTATTATGTAGAACATCACTATGGAGTTGGTACAAAGAAACATAGTGGCAAGGTTTCCATAAAGGATGTTAAACCCTTATCTTTGAGGACCATTCTCTATACCATTACCTGTGTGGCATGGAGTGCAACTCCACACATGGCCTTGCAGAGCCATTTTTAGTATTCTATAGAGTGCATGGTGCCCCAAGTTTAAAATTGGTGTGAGGGCCTCCTCAAAAATATGAAGAAACAATTAACAAAGTGCAGGACCGGTTGGCTGAAGAAATTTTGATAAGGATCTATTTTGGTATCCTTTTTCCTAGAAAGGGTCCAATTTTTATAGCTACAACATCTGGATTGGGGTGTACCCGCTCCATAGGATCCTCAAATGAAGATATGGGTAGACTTGATGGCATGCCATGGTGGCATGCCAACCGTTACTTATGGTCATGTATTCTTCCAATGGATGAGAGATAAACTCGTCATGATCGAGGATTACGCATATGTGGGGACTGATTTTCATGGTGATCTCACCTTGGCACTACCTGAGGGTTCACAATGAGGATATATACATAAAAATGACTTTTTCATTATATGTTGTTTTTGGTATTTTAATTATGAACTTTTTATGTTATGTATCCAAGACTAATCAAGAACTCTCAAAATGAAGATGTGGTGCCTTCCAAGCCTCTAGGATCATCTCCAACCCAGAGGTGTCAAGAGATAGGCATAGTGGAAGGTTGAGGAGTAGAATTTGAGGATGTTGAGGATATTGAACACAAGCTCAAGGGATTGACTATGGACATCCTTGACATCATTGTGGATGAGTTACCTCGACTATACCAATGCCATATTGTTGGTGTTTCAACTTCCATTGGTTGACTACTCTGTCATGTAGCATGGGAAGTGGTTTTTTATCACGAGCAACATCCATGCTGCGTATGTATATGAAGCCATGTGCTTCAACATTTTGGTCTCAGGGCACACTTTTTTGTAACTTTTGACGTTATAATACAACAATTCTAGCGGCTTACTTGTCTTTAAGTGTCTGTGTTTGGATTTATAAATGGCCTGGATGCCTATCTAAAACATTATTGGCTAATGTATCTATTAATTTGTTTAGATATCTAGGAATGTGTTGATATTTAATGTAATCAAAATTTCTTTCCAAGAGGCGAATTCTCAAGTATACCTGTAATAGTGTAGGACTTCGGATGGAATAAACGTTTTTTAATTGAAACACCACGAGTTGAGAATAAAGATGTACATTTATATGAAAGATGCCCAATGAAATGACATTAGTTAATAACTCAATAACCGCACTATATTCTGCAATATTATTAGTTGCACGACCAAGGCAGATACCATGTAGACTAACCAACTCGTTCGTATGTGCATAGATTGACCATGCAGCAAACGCTATATTTTGAGTATTGTGACTAGCACCATCAACAAAGACAATATATGGTAGTGAGAACATTGACATATGAAGACCAAGAAAAATTCAAGGTAAGCATTTTGAGGGTAGAAAAAGAAACGAAAAAAAGCACACTAGCATATGATACATTAAAGTACAAAGCACTTATGAAAAAACACTTTTAAGCATAGTACTTTAGGTAAAGCCCATTTCTTGGTTAACCCAAAGGAATTCCATCATAATCAACCAACTTGTAAGCCTCTTTCTATAACAATCGTTTAACGATATAAGGGTCACGCCACATGGGCGCGAATTTACCTACCCCTAACAAATCACAATCTCGGTCATACAGAAGCACCAAATCACCTTCAGAAAAAATACGAGATTTAACATGTTTGTCGTATTGAGCCTTGACGTGTTTATTTTGGGTTTCTATTACTAGTGTATCATCATGATGAGTCTCGTCTAATTTCATTAAATACAAGATACGTTCTTCTTCGACTGTGGTGTTGGGGAGAAGTTCGACGACTAGTTGCAAAGACAGAACTTCACATTCAATCTACAAAATGACTTTGATACCATACACTAAATGGAAAGGTGTGAACCCCATAGAAGATTTAACTGGCATCTGATGGGCCCATAATGTCAAAAAAAGAATTGTGTGCCAACTTGACTTATGAATCCCTGCCATCCATTGAAGCATAGTAGTTAAAACTTTGTTGATTGCTTCCACTTGGCCATTGGCCTGTGGATAATAAGGGGTTGAGTTTTCATGTCGTAAACCCAAATTTTATTTTGTAAGTTAGGAACTATATTAAAACCTACAAATCCAAAAAAATTAAATTTTTCCTGCTATCATAAGAGGCCGTGACAACATTGCCCTAGTGAGAAACCAATGCTGCCACATGGTCGAAAATTCATAATTCCCATGCAAAATTTGTAGATCTATAAGAGAAAGAGATATAATGTGCCACATAGGTAAACAATTATGTATTATAGACTGAACAGACCAAACCCAAAAGGTTGGAATTATGCTAAGACTAAAAAATCCTAAAACTTAGGAGTCGTGTAGAGAAAAAAAATTGCGAATTATACTAGCTGAGATCATAAAAACACATGAAACCTTATCCATAAGGAACTAGATAGTGTCGGGGTTGAGCCTCTCATCTAAGAAAGTTTGACACATATGCATGGTGTCTCTGCCGAGCTTGTCTCTGTCCAAGGTAGCCTACCTGAGGTCATGAAGGAATGTCATCAGAAGGTCCACTTGGTGCCACCTCTATGTTTCCTTGTGCTGCATATCAGTGATGATGCCCTTGATGTCCTCGATTCCTCGCCTAATAATTTCCAAAGACTCCTTGAAAATGTCCCTTTCTATGTAGCAAGAGAAAGTAGTATAGATTGGAGGAGGAGGAGGTGATTCAGAGAAGGAAGTAGGGGAGTCAAAGAAAGGAGCGGGGTAGGACGAAGAGGAGAGAGGAGCTGAGGTGACAGGAGGTGGAGATGTATGAGGGGGAGGTGGAGGTTGGCGGGGGGGGTGGACTGAGCCTAGGAGAGAAGTCGAGGGAATTTCCATGATTTTCAAACCATTCGACTCAAAAAACACAAGGATTCGACAGTGGGGACAAGTCCAGAGTGGTGTCTCGAGAAGGAATAACATAAGTAAAGGAGGGAGGGGGAGACATAAGAGGATTAAGGGTGGAGACATTCTCAGGTTCTTGAGGAGAGATTGGACATGCCTGCTGGCCATACCCTCTTGCTCCCCTTCCTCTAGCAGCATAAGAGGATGTGTCCCTCTTCAACTTTCCCTTGAGTCAAGGCATCGAGAGAGCCACCTGAAACTGGATGAGGAGTGCATGAAAAATGTGAGAACTATTGTTCGAAGAGCACGAGACCAGCCAGAAGAGGTAACATTGATTAACCAGAAGAGAGGTTTTGGGTTTTAAGGGCCAAGTGCACTGTAAAATATCAAGCTAAAGGAGAAACATGGGACCAATTTATGGAGGAGGCCAAGGCTCAGGAGGGAAAGGGCTTGAATGAGCCCTGGCGTTCCATAACATAGGCCTAAAACCACCATGTCGGGATGAGTGATGGGACTATTACTACGTCCATCCCATTACCATTAACATTCCCACAAGAAGAGGTGCCAAGAAGCTACACTAGACCAGAGATGAGTGGATTCCGAGGAGCGATGACTGAGGTTTTAAATTCATGAGTTTATGGTGGAGGATGAATGCACCTGAGCTAGTGCAAGGTGGCGGGAGACTAGGCAATGTTTCCTCCCCACCGTTTGTCCACTCGTGGTTTTCGTAAACACCCCATCCAGGAGTGCCATAAATCCAAATTATCGATAAGCTCAAACGTCATAAAATTGTGAAAATGGGTGCCATGATCAGTGACGATGGCTTGAGGGACACCAAACCTAGTGATGATATGATTGAATATGAACAATGTTATGGTTTTCTTGGTGTTGTGAAATGTAGGCATCGCCTCGACCCCTTTAGTGAAATAATCCACAGTTCCAATGATGTATCCACCCCCTTGTACGAGTGAGGGTTACATGTTATGAAGTCAATTCCCCATTTAGTGAATGGACCCATGGAAACTACAGGATAAAGAGGAGGAGGATGAGATCAAATCGTATTATTATAGGTTTGACAAGCTTGGCATTTCTGAACTACAAGAATGAAATCTTTGAAAAGAGATTGATATAAGTAACCATCTCATAGGATATGTTAGCACTGAGAATCACCCTCAAATTGTAAGAGGATAAGACTAGTACCCATAAAAATGTTTGTGGAGGTAGGTTTATGAATGGAGGTCAAATGGACAAAGATCTATATGATAATGTTTTAACACAGAAACTGGACAAGTAATGCATAGGGAAATTAGGTCCTCATTAACTTCAGTCGGTGGTTTAAGGTTAAAGGTGAGCAGAAAGAAGACTTAGTGATAAAGGTGGACAAGTCTTCCATGGGAATTGGTGAAGAAAAATGCAGGCACAAGAGCACTCTTGAACTTAAGTTTCAGACACTGAAATATATGACAACAACATAATAATCAAACCTCCATTACTATGAGACTACAACAACTAGTTTGGATCCTCCATGCATGAGAATTTCATCATAATAAGAAACAAGGTAACAAAAAAAATACTAAAACTGGTCACAATAGTACTATAATCAAACCTACATTACAATACGACTACAACCCTCATCAGGATCCTCCATGCATGAGTGTTTCAGTACATATTAAAAAAGATGATGAAGGAAACTGACTTCTATTAATGCGAAAGTCTTAGGTCTCATACAAGACTAGAGAACAACTTTGTTATCAAAATATTACAAAATAGGGATCTCTTATCAACCAGTTGACCACCATAAAAAAATTTCAAACTAATCTATTTATACTCAGATCAGTCCACAACTGCTAGGAGTGTGATCTGGCCATCCCATTCAAATATTTACATATGTGCATCCTTCTGTCAGACTGTGCATGTTTCATCTTTTTAGATGCAATATTGGATCAATATGGGCCTGGAAGAAGAAATTGTCCATCATGGTACCTCAAGCTGGCAGTCCTATCTCCTCAGCCATAGCTTCTAAGTTTCCTATTTATGGACTGAGCTAAGGTTTCAACTATCAGTCCCTCTTTCTTAATTGATCTCTCCTCAAGATCGAGGTGTGGCTTAATGCCTAGGGGGAGGCCATGTGATGCTGTCAGATTAGACATTATATAATCACGTGATTGTCGGTCTGTCAAAGGATTTTTGGATCCACACCTCTTTTGAGCCCACAATTACCCACATTCAACCACGTAGCTCTTTCTCTATACCATGGTTTCAATTGCGGGACCACTCAAGAATTTTATCATTCAAGCATGTTTTGTCCCCGCAATGAAGTGTGGTCATGATTTGTGATCTGGGAAATCCTTCTTTTGTTGCCCTACGCTTCTCTTGGATGGACCATGTTTCCTGCTGCAAAGATCAACGATTCAAAATTACTTCGGGCTTCGGGACTTCGATACGTTTCAATGCACAACTCTTACAATCCTACGGAGTGTCTAATTTATGATGTGTGAGATCTAGTGACACGTGGATTCATTTCAGGAGTTCGGAGTTTGGGTTTTGGGCCTTTGTCTTATACTTGTTCACACAATTATATGAAGTGCAAAAATTCTGAAGTGTGAGATCTAGTGACGCATGGCCTCTTTATTTGGACGACCGAGATTCACTTTGAGAGTTCGAGCTTCGGGCCTTTTTCTTTTTCTTTCTCATGCAATTCTTTGAAGTGTTGAATTCTCGAAGTGAGAGATCTGGTGATGTGTGGCCCCTTGATTTGGATGGCCGAGATTCACTTCAGGAGTTCGGGCTTTGGGCCTTTGTATTTTTCTTTCTTGCACAATTATCCGAAGTGTAAAATTCCCAAAGTGAGAGATCTAGTGATGCATGGCCCCTTGATTTGGACGACCGAGATTCACTTCGAGAGTTCGGGCTTCAATCCTTTTTCTTCTGCTTGTTCACACAATCCTTTGAAGTGCCAAATTCCCAAAGTGAGATATCTAGTGGCACGTGTCCTCAATCTTCAACGACTTAGAATTACTTCAAGACTTAGAAACACTTGGCTAGACATTAATCCTTGCACGACTTTTAAACTTCGACAGTCTGAGAGCCGCTAATATGAAATGTATATGGGATATCCGTCATTGAAACATGAACATGTATGCTTGCCCATATTTCAAGCCTGAAATGTAGTACTTTTGAATGTTTCACTTGGACACTTCATGTGCAGACCATGAACTTGGAAGACCTGCTGCGCTTGACAACTATATGTGATAACAAAATCTTTTGGGGAAGTGGCATACCAAGACATATGACTGCCACATGCTCCTTAATGAAATTCATTTAGTTCTTTCTCAGTTTCATCATATGTAAGACATCGTCGAAACATAGAGTCAATACCACAATGGTAAAGGGTATCACCAAGAATAATATATTGATAGGCTTGATACCTAACACGACGATGATTTACACAAGATATATCAGGCCGAAAATTTTGGGTTTGGATATAAATGATAATGTCTCCATACCAGATATTGTCTGAACTGCTCAGAAAGTGAGATTCATCAGGAAAATAATCTTCTACCACATTTTATGTATCAGTGGAGGGAAGGTCACATATCAACTCAACAAAGACCAAAGATTTATTTGACTTGTCTCTCTCAAACTCCAAATCAAACTCTTGGAGAATCACAATCCATTTGGAGTATTTCCCCCCTAACAATTGTCATGTAAGAATATGTTATGTAGGGTTGCAATCATAAATAATCATGGTTTTGCGCAATAAGATATAGTGACGAAAACGTTGGACAAATTGAACAACCACCAAGGCCAATTTCTCCACATGCATGTATTTCATTTCGATGGTTGTAAGACTCTGAATTAAATAGTAAATGACAAGTTCATTGTGTCAATCATCCTCTTGGACTAGAACCATGGCGATGGTATAATCTAAAGAAGCTAAATATAAGAAATAGTCTTGACTATAATCGGGGGGAAATAATAATGGTGTGTAGGTTAATTCAAGTTTCAAAGAATCAAAATCTTTGTTGGCAGTGTCATCCCACACAAAATCATTACCCTTCTTAAGAAGTCGAGTAAAACCTTTCATTAGTTCATCATAATTGGGAATGAATCGTCGTAGAAAGTCTTCCTTCCCTTGCAAACTTTGGAGTTGTCGTAAGGTAGAAGGAAGAGGCAAATTGGTAATGGATTCAACCTTGAATGGATCCACCCTGATCCCATGTGTGGAAACAATAAAGCCTAGAAGTCTCCCAGACTCCACACAAAAACCACATTTATGTGTATTTAATCGTATGCGGTAATATTGACATTGGAGGAAAATGGCTTGTATGTGTGTCAGGTGATCTTAAAGATGCATGGAATGCGTCGGTAAATCATAAAGGTAGGGTTGTACAATATGCTTAATATCATGAAAGGCATAAGACATGGCACAGTGAAAAGTCGCACCAGTATTCTTGAGACTGAAAGGGAGTTTATGTTACGTGAAGGTACCCCAAGGGAAAATAAAAACAGTCTTATGTTGATCTGTAGGAAAAATATTTATTTCATTATAGCTGGAAAATCCATCCATCTGAGAGAAGATTTAACTTCTAGTGCAATCATCAACAATTTGATCGACGAAACGGGTTGGATAATTATCTTTAGGTCAACCCTTGTTAATATCCATATAATCAACACAAACACAGATCGTTTCTTGTTTCTTCATGACCGGAACAATATTGGGCATCCAATCAGTCAATTATAGAGGGTAGACAAACCCAGATTTAAGAAGTTTTTCAACTTTGAGTTTGATCGCATCATTTTTCCATGGATGAACTAAGTGAAGTCGTTGATCCAGGAGGCTCCCTAGGCTCAGAAAATGCTCAAAAATCAAAGTTCTCATAATTGGATGAAACCAATTCCATTGCGACCGACTCGTCACACTGATTTCGACAATATATTTACTTCCTCAAACGGGCTCCGTATGCGAAAGTTATTGCGTTCTGATCGAAAACCCAAACAAGTAAAAAGTCAAAGGTCAACTATCCAAAAGTCAACATTGACGTCAGCATGACATCACCAACGACACCTTATTAGGCAGACTTAGACCAATGGTAGTGGGACAAGTGGCAGCATTTCAATAGACAAATGTGGTTGGAAGATCCAATCAGAGTTGGACATGTGGCAAAGTTCGAGCAAATGAGATGGTGCCACGTGGCCCAAGCATGGGTAGCCATGTGGCACCCAGTCAACATTTCATATGGCAAGTTCCAAAAATTTTGGGGTCAATGGGGTTTGAACCCATGACCACCCACCAAGCCCAGGCACTTTCACAAATGACCCAACACCAATCCGCCCACGTATTACTTGTTAAATCAAATGTAACTAAATATTTATATGTTGTAAAGTTTAGTAGGGCGCAAAAAGGAGGGGGTTGGGGCTATGCCCCAACCCGTGGTCGAATATCATTGCATATAACCTGGAGTGCAGGGGCTTAGACATAACCATATGCACAGGGATTTTGATAGACCCTAGCCCTTGGATCTCGGGGGGATCCCACAAGACTAGGGGCCTAATCCTACAAGGGCGCACACATATTTTATTGGTTAGGTCGAGGCCACATGAGATGTGCCCTAAAACCAGGAGCTAGTGTAAGTATGGGCTAGCGCTTGGCCATATGAAGTTCATGTGACCTTGTAAAAGGGACGCGCGCCAGCCCAAGGGAGCTTACTATGCATTTTTTAGAAAAAATGGGTTTTTAACTATACAGAAGTGATTTTTGACTGATATTATGCCCAGAAAATGGATGTTTTATGGATTTTAGGCCATTTGAAGGGGGATTTGATCCCAGAAAGAGGCCATATCTTGAGGGAAGTTGGGATTCCTCATTTGAGCCTTGAAAAATATAAGAACCAATCTTTTTTAATCTTGGAGGAGAACTTTTTGATGCAGGGTTTTGAAGGAGCAGTTTGTAAATTTTGGCCTTTTCTCATGTTTTGAGAGGCATTTTTCTCATGTTGTTGAGATGATTTTGATGGTGCATGCATGAATTTGAGAAAGGATGTCTTGCATAGAAGACATTAAGCATGTAATGTAACAACAAAGAGCATTGTAAGAGAACTTTGAGCATTTTAAAGAGCAATAAAGAGGTCTTCCACTTGGAAGTGGGCCCGAAGACGTAGCCAATGATTGGTGAACTCCGTTATCAACCTCTTATATCTATTTGTCTTTCTATTTTGCTGTTCTATTCTCTTCATTTGTAGCATGAATATTAATGGCTGATCTTTTTATACATTAATAAACATCAAGTAAAAGTCACATTTGATATTCTGCAAACAAGATAACAAGTTTATGTATTTTACATTCTTAATGATCCAATGCAAAAAGTACATTAAACTAACTTGAGATTTATGAGTAATACCTTTGTTTTTGGATCAGTCAATGACGAATGGGTTTAGTGTTAGGGTATGTCTTAATTTCATGTGCAATGATATATGGATCAATTCCAGGCATCTCTTCATAACTCCATGAAAAAACATCAGGGAATTCTCAGAAAAGGACCTTGTAAGTTTGGATCTCATTGGGAGAACATGATACACCTATATGAACATTTTCCACAATTATAGGCTTAATTGAAATATCTAGAGGGATGGTGTGCGGAATATTTCCCAAGTTCCCTTCTTTCAAAACATCATGTGTTGGGTTAGAAACTGTGGGGAAATTAATAACTATGGACAGATTCGAAATCCGTTTATAACTCTCAATAGTCTCAAGTTCAAGGAAGAGGATCGAACGATGATGTCCATCATCCCAAGGCCTGTCTTCCACAGACATAATTTCCATGATCGTTTCATAAGTTGAAAATACCATGTTAAATGGAACATGAGACATATCAAAGAGATAATTAAGAGACATATATGTTGATTGAATAGCTTGATAGGAAAATTCCACTTGAATTAATGGAATTTGGTCTCTATAACAAAGACATTCTTCCAATCTAGGTACTATCCAAGGGTCATAGGACTCAAGGATTTTTCCAACACTGGTCGAAATCATTTTAATAGAAATGACAAGAGGAGGAGGAACATAGAGTGGTGACATGGGGAAATGTTAAGAACCAAACATCAATATAGCATAGAAAAACCTCAGGAAAAGTACTCAACGCCTTGAAAAAGAGATAATTTCAGATAATAAGCCTCTTCGAGGGGGCAACCTCCTTTTACCCCACTTAAATGTTCAAGTACAA
>SNQJ01S0020218.1:0-22031 GCA_010110895.2 Picea sitchensis
GGAAGTTCTCAATGTGCTCTGTAACTAAACCCTTTTGCTTGAGATTTATCAATTGGCTAAAGAAGGTATTTCTCCTTGTATCCTCATAGTGTTCTATCATTTCTTCCATGAAAATTGTCCAGGTGACAAGTGATTTGCGAGAACAAATCCATCGATACCACACAAATTGATTGGGTTCTAAATATAAAGACGCAATCCATACGTTTTGTGTATGTGGCACATTATGTAGATCAAAGAATTGATCCATCTGAAGTATCCATGTGATTGGGTCTTTTCCATCAAACTTCCTCATATCGATCTTAGGAAAGTGGTTGGTCTTCAACCCAAAGTTAGAGTTTCTCCATTCTTGATTCATCTTCCTTGTGTCCTCATCATGAATTTCATGGGATACATTTTCACTTTCAGGTGTCCTCTCTATTAGGAAATTTTTCAATCCTTCCATGATCTCCCCTTTTAAACCATCCATCTTAGTATTTATTTCCTCCAACTTAGCTTTTGTTGAATCCATCATCTCTTGTAATTCATATTTTGTTATTGTCTTCTTTTGTAAATCATTTATGTCCCTATGCATTTCTTCACCTTCATCAAGAGTCCAAGTAGGATTGTCTGGAGTCTTATTTGGTGTAGAAGTTCCCTTTTTTGGTGGCATGTTGGCCAAGTATCACTTTAAACCTTGATTTTGTGGTGGTTCTACTAGACAATCTTCCTTTTATTGTATCTCCAAAATTTCGGCCCTTTTGGGTATGAAATTTTATTTTTTTGTAGTTCTCTGATATTTCTTCTCTGCAATGCCACATGTCTGATCAAAATTGGATGTGCCAAGTGGAATTTACGGTAACTTCCCCACAACTTGTTGATTTTGTTATTTCCAAGAGATCTCACTTGTATAGCGTTCCCCGCAAAAAAAAATTGATATAAAATTCTAAAAATCATACCAGAAATACTATGGACTATCCACTATCCAATGCAACCTGTCTCACTCAATTCAGATACTCTAGGAAGAACACCTGATCGATACTACTCAATAGGACTAGTCAGATACCCTATCTTCCATAGGGTGTATCTACAAATTTAAGATGACCCAGAAGATGAAAGTTTTATCACAGATACCTTACTAATTTATGTGAATATCCTCTAGATTTTAGGCTCTTAAATGTTACAAAAACAAATTTATAGCGATAATTCCACAATGACTCAATTCAGGATGATTCCAGAACCCTATCTTGCATAGGTTGTATGTCTGAAAGTATAAGGCCTCGGGAGCTTAAATTTTAATGCAACATACCTTGAGCCGTCTAATAAATATAGTCCAACCTGTTCCTCCTGAAACATTGTAGAAAAAAATTTATATCGAAAATTCCAAGGTGTCTTAGATGTAGCAGTGAAACCCCAAGACCTTGAGCTTTGATACCATATGTTAAGAACCAAATATCAATATAGCATAGAAAAACATCAGAATAAGTACTCAACGCCTTGAAAAATAAATAATTTTAATTAATAAGCCTCTTCGAGGGGGCAACCTCCTTATACCTCACATAAATTTCCAAAAATAAGATGATTCCAAATGAAAATGTCTCCTTGGTATATATACGAGACTAGGAGGTACAATTACAACTAATGGACTAAAGATGACATAAATAAAATAAAATTACTAATGTAATATGCCCCAATTAAGGGGTAATGAGCCACTATTTAGGGCTAAACACTTAACCATATATAAAAAAGAATTGTGTGGTTTTCTCCCATAAGTATGGTGTATTGTGTATTTGATGTGATTTTGTTGATGTGATGTTATTTATGTTTATATGCTCATAATATATTGAATGCAATCATAGATGATACATTGATAATATAATGCTAATAAATTTGAAGTTTATATATTGTGGTTAAAAGTGGTAAACGTTCTCATACTAATTCACCTCCCCCCTCTCAGTATTCCAACAAACTCAAGAAAATGCAAGTAATCTTCCCACTTAGATGGCTTATCCATCACATACGCTCTCAACATGTCTTCAATCACTTGATTGAATCTCTCTGTCTTCCCATCTGACTATGGATGGTATGTTTTGCTAAAATTTATATTTGTACCCAATCCTTTGAATAATCCTTTCCAAAATTTTGAAGTAAACTTTGTGTCTCTGTCTGAAACAATTTCCTTAGGTATTCCATGCAACCTAGAAATTTCCATCGTAAATTTTTGCAATATTAATTGTTGTATGAGTCATTTTTACTAGAACAAAATGAGCATCCTTTGTCAATTTATCAACCACTACCATTATTGAATCATGTTTCCTTTTTGTCTTGGGTAATTTAGTAATAAAATCAATGGTTACTATTTCCCATTTCTTCTCTGGATTTGGAAATGGTTGTAGAAAACCTGTTGGATGTCTATGCTCAACTTTCACTCTCTGACATTCCATACATATGGAAATGTAATCAACAACATCCTTATTCATTCATGGCCAAAAGAATTGGAATCTTACTATTGAAATTGTTTTCTGGTAACCATGATGTCTAGCATATGGAACATTATGCATTTCTTTTAATATCAAATTCCTAAGTTCTACAAAACTAGGGACAAAAATTATGTTTTTATGCATAAGTAATCCAACTTCCTTCATCTCATATATTTTAAATTTGTATTGTACATTTTTCTACCTAAGCTCTCTTTTACTTGTAGGTAATGATGGTCAGTAAAAAAAACCTCTAAAATTATTCTCTTTAAATATGAACTATGCATACTAATGGTTGCAACATGCATGAAATGTACTCTTTTGTTGAGTGCATCAACAAATTTATTTTATTTTCCTTTGATATGCTTAATGTCAAAGTTATAATCACATACAAATTATAGCCATATTGTCTGCCTGGAATTCAAAGTTGATTTCTCAAAAAGATATTTCAGACCGCTATGGTCTGTCCTTAATTCAAATATATTTCCCATTAAGTAATGCCTCCACATCTTCAATGCATGAACTGTGAAAACAATATCCAAATCATGGGTGTCATCATTCTTCTCATGTTCTTCAAGATTTTTGGACTCATAAATAATGACATGTCAATTCTGATTGAGGAATCCACCAAGTCCTTCCTTGCATGCATTTGTATATACCACAAAATTTCATTTGGGTCGTCAATATTTAAAATAGGTGCACTAGTAAGTAATTCTCTCAACAAGTTAAAATTTTCTTCACACTTTGTTGTCCATTCAAATTTAATTTCCTTCTTTTGTAAATAAGTGATAGGATGAGAAATCTTAGAGAAGCTTGCTATAAATATTCTATAGTATCTGGCTAATCCCATAAACATCTAACTTTTGAAACATTCATTGGTGTTGGCCATCCTCTAATGGCTTCAATATTCTTTGGGTCCACTGATATGTCTTCCTCTGAAATAATGTGCCCCAAATAATGGATTTGTTCTTGGTAAAAAGAACACTTTCTTAGCTTGTCATACAAATGATGTTCCCTTAGAACTTGCAGCACCAACCTCAACTGATGTTCATGCTCTTCCTCGGACTTGGAATAGATAAATATGTCATATAATAACACAATGACAAACTTATCTAAATAATTTTTGAATATGTCATACATTAAGTACATAAAGACACTCAGTGCATTAGGAAGTCCAAATTGCACCATTACAAATTCATAATTCCCATACCTAGTTCTAAATTTTGTCTTATTAATGCCTTCTTCCTTGATTATCACCTCATGATATCCTGATCTCAAGTCTATCTTTGAAAATATATTTTCTCCTCTTATTTGATCAAAGAGGTCATCAATTCTAGGTAGAGGGTATTTGTTATTCACAGTGGATTTATTAAACTGTCTAAAGTCAATGCATAACCTCAACATTCCATCCTTCTTCTTCACAAAGAGTACTAGTTCTCCCCAAGATGAAACACTTGGACGTATGTACCCATTCTAGTGTACTCATTCTCTAAGGATTTTTTGACATCGAGGAAGCTCCTGGTACTAAATCAATAGAGAAATATATATCTCTCTTTGGTAGTAATCCTGCTATTTCCTAGAATACATCCTCAAAATCTTGCAATATTGAATAATCTTCTAGGATCGTCCCTTTGGTATTTTTCGGCTCCTCTACATGTGTTGCATACAATTGACATATTTTTTGTTGGACATGTAGTTCAAAGAACGAAGAATGGGGGTGCATGCAAAAGGAGGAAGGAAATTAGTTAAGCATGTAAAAGTAGGTAGACACGCAAAAGCAGAAAGAACAACAGTCGGGAGAATAAATAAACATGCAGGTGCAAATATAGAAAAAGAACACCTAGACAATGACTTGTCATAAGTTGTAATCATGAGTTTTCATAGGGTTTGGGGATAAGTGAATAGGGTTTTGAGCCCTAAATTCAATGTATAAATATGTAATGGGTCGGGTAGAATAGGGTGTTGAGGTTATTGTTTCGGAAGTTGTGCTAATAGAGAGAGAGAGTACACTGATAATGAGAGAGATTTTATGTCTGAAGGTTTAGGGAGATTTTTTAGAGATAAGATTTCATTGCAGAGTGGTTAGGCAAGATGGATTGCATTGCATTGTAAGCGCAGTACACAAGCCTAAGATGAATTGCAGAAAGAATAATAAAGAAGACATTCATTGTGGATGTAGCCCAAAGTTTGGGTGAACCAAGTTAAACTCTATGTTAGGATGTCTTTTTATGGGATCATTCATGAATGTTCTATTTATGCATAACTAGATCTAGATCTGTTTACTAGTTGATGGATGCACAATAAAGATGAATGTTATAGTGAATAATTTATTTTTCAATCTGAGTCTCAATGATACCGCTTGATTAAGTTTTACTAATTAATAAAGGGAAAAGGGACAAAGAATACAACGCATAAGGTATATAAGTAGGAATGGACACGCTAATGGCCCCACATCCCCTCATCCCTGCAGAAACTTGGTTCCTATATCCCCAATAGATGCCTCGAGTGAGACTTCACTTGCATGCAGACGATACCGAAAGGGTTGGTGTCTAGAGGGATTGTTGGGTAGAGTAAACTGAACCTAGGGTCTTACAATTGTGCGCCAACACTTTCCTGAATAATCTATTCAGATGTAAGGTTTAAATATCCCTTATATAAATTGGTATTGGTATTCCTTTCATAGTGCTTTGTTTTCCTTCTTCATCAAAACATGTAAATGTGTTATTATGGAAACCAAGTACATCATGATGTTTTTACAACCAATCCATTCCAATTAGGATATCATAAGATCCTAATGGTATAATATTCGGATCAACATTAGTATTTACTCCATTCATATTTATTGGACAATATTTGACAGTCTCATTGATCCTTCTCTCGGTTCCAATGGTTAGCTGAACCAAACTTGGTTTTTGAAGCTTACCCTTCTTCAAATGAAATTTATCCACTACTTTAGGATCAATGTAATTATGTCTTGCTCCTAATTCAATTAAAATAGAAACAAATTGATTTATGATCTTACCTTCCACCTCAATCATATGGGATTAGTTTCCAACTTGTCGACCTTCCAAGGCTACATATATTCTTGGAATATTTCTACGCATGTATTCTACTATAGTATCCTCTTGGATGTTTTGAATGGTCTTAATTTTATCTCCTCCGTGAGAGTAAGCCTTGTACATGTGGTCTTATTTAAATCCCCAACATTGGATTGGTGGTATTATACTTTTTCCCAAAGAGTCTTCTCTCTTGGATTCATGTTTAGCAGGTCGATCTTGCTTATTTGTATTAGGACTAATTTTGTTGAAATGAGGCTTGAATCCCTTCCTTCTCTGATCATAATTATATTTCTTCTTGTCCTTCCAATACTTATACAAATATTATCTTCCCTTTCCTTTCTCATACAATTACTTGACCTTTCTAATGGCCTCTATTAAATTTATAGGCTGTTATTGGATAAATCAGTGAATGTGGACATAAACTAATCTTCCTAGATCCACTTGGATATAGAAAAAAACACGACGGTACATGACGCTTTCCCTAAGTTGCAATCATTGAATTTACTACCAAAGAAGGAATGTATGACATAGATTTAGACATCGCTTCCTTATATCTTTGTTGTCACTGCTTCGCTCCAGTGCTCTTGTGAGATCAAATCTGCAATGACACAAACCAACCAAAGTGAAAGCAACAATAATAGATTCAATGAAAACCTAAACATGTGATCAAGGAGTCATGTAATAAAATGTTAATGATTTTATGGGAAAGAAACATGTCACCGTATTATATTAAGTAAAAGTGGAAGATACAACCAAATTGCCTTGATATCGCAAGTTCCCTTTCAGTGTTCCTTTATTCCAACACACATATACACTTGCTTTGAATTTGTATGAAGATGGTCCAAAAAATCTTGATGGACAAATGGAGGCCTCAATCATCAGTTGCAACAGGATCCTTCACACAGTCTTCAGCCTATTCTTTCAGCAATTCTTTTCTCAATCTTGCTTAACCTTTTCCATGAGAAACCTATCTTTATATAGGAGAAGGAAAAGTGGTTAAAGAAATGAGGATGATCCCACAAAATCAGAGAAGACAATAGGATCACAATCATATGGACGCCACCTCACATTCTATAATATTCCCCTTCTAGAAACTTCGTGAACTTCTTTCTTCTTTTAGCTTTCAAACGTCACCACACCCTTCCTATATAGTAGCCTACAGAAACCCTGTGAGCCAGGTATAGAGTAGCCTGCGAAAATCAAGTATTTTTGCACTATGTACTACTGTCAGCTTGCAACGTCATTCTAAAAACATGCCTTGTAGAGGAAGAAACCAGTCATTTTCCTCATGCAAAATATCCTTTTGAGAGCTTGAAAACATGCTTGTAGAATCATCATCAGGGTGACCAAAATAATGTGTAACATAGGCTCATCATACTGAATTTTATCTTTGTAGAAAGATGGCAATCCACTCAAAAACCTTTGTATCTTCACCTTTTCATCCTTGATAAACCCCACATACTTTAACAATACCAAGAACTTATTTTCATATTTTCCCATGGTCATGCTCCCCAACTTGATTTCAAAGAAATATTACATCCTCTTTTCATAATAGTGCTCCGAGAGATACTCCTTTTGAAAATAAAATATTTCTTGAAATGCTTCCAAGTGATCCTACTCTCATTAATGTGCTCAACTTGCTTCAACTGATCGATTACCACCACATAGCAGCTTTTCCATGCAAATGGTCTGTGATAATTTTGGCTTCTACGTTAGATGAGTAGTTGTGCAATTGAAAATACTTCCTAATTCCAACCAACCCATTTTTAGAATCATCTTCCCTTTCTCTTTCACCATCAAAGGATGGTGTCTTAATATTCCTATGCTCTCCTTACAAACCATCCATCTCATGCCTTCTTCTTTGGTGCCTAATAGGAGACACTTTTGGACTGCTCTTTGAATCTCCAGATGCATAAGAATTCCTAACTAAGTGATGTCTATGAGTTCTACTAGAACTTCTTGAGTGACTATGTCTTCTGTAGATATCTCGTTTTTCATGATGTCTACCTTCTTCCTCATGTCTTGAGTCTCATCCATTCCTTGATTGTCTCTGCAATTGATTTAGGCTTTGCATCATTTGAGCATTTATTTGATTCTTCTCGCTCGTCATCTTCTCATTTTCATATCAGTAACTCTACACTTCCATTCTAAGACTTCTCATAATATCTATCAACTCTCTTGGTTCTACTCTACTCCTATGTCCATTAGATTATGTCTCATCATTACCCGCACTTATATTTTGACCTTTGGATTCTCTATCATTATTGTAGGATCCTTGTGCATCCTCCATGACTCTGGTATCCACTTCCTAGTCTTTGATTTATTTGTTAGAATTATGCATATTATAAAATGTTGTCAATTAATGCTATATGTCCTTTTTCTGCTCAAATCATGAAGAGTTATAATACAATTCTCCAAATTCTAATAATTTCATGTAATTATCCTCTACATCAAATTTCTAATGACTATTATTATGCCCCAATTTGATATCTGAGCTGAAAGTTATGGCTTCCTGAGAAAAAACAAAACCATTTTAACCCCATTTGTACATTTTCTCCACTAGTGCAATTTTACTAAAAGGCCAACTTATGCCAACTGTAGAAGAAAATCCATAAACAACCAAGAATTTTTTTGTATATGTAACTAATAAAAATCATAATAATGAATATACAAACACTTTCAAATTATCCATAAGTCACTTCTGTAGGATTCTACAACAATCTGGAATCTGTAACTTTGTCATTTTTACATCTTTTTTCTAGACGAAGTTTCGGCAAAACCAGTTATCTCTCAATTTGTGCACTTATGAAAAAAAAACAGTAAACCAATTTTTTTTGTATTAATGAGTATGAAAAATGTCTAAATAATAATTTTTTCCATTTTTTTTTATCAGGGATCACTTTTCCTCCTCTGAAAATCCCAAAAATCCCCAAAAAGTGGCCTAGAATAGTGGATTTTGGCCTATTTCAGCATCCTCCTTCCAAACCTCTTAGTATTTCTTCAATTACTTCATGGGTTATCTCCATTTCTACTTTATATAATTCATCCAAGTGTTTCAACTTAATATTGATCTCTACCAATGATATGGACCTAGACCTTTAAAAACAACTATTCTGCAATTTCTGGCAAATCCAAGTAAAAATGGACAGTGGCCCTCTCTGGTACTTTTGTCGATATCCTCTTTGTGAAAAAAAACTAGAAGTTCCATCTCAATATGAATTAATCTATTCCAGTTATGGCCAACATACAAAAATGGCTCCAGACTTCATTTTTTTTTTTTTGAAATTGTGGAATAGTTTTGCTTACATGGAAAACTATTGACATGGCTATTGTTGTGGGACCATGGGTCCACATGGAACCCTGAGGGGATACCATGCCATCATATTTGACCACCTATCATGCCTCGTCATCCTCCTATCATCCTCCCTTTACCTTTCAATGCAAAGATAATAAAATATTATTAAACACGGGACCCACTTGTATCGAATGCCACATGGCACCACTGAAGTGGCCCATGTCACCAATGGGTCCCCACTTCACTACCAACATCCACCTGGCACACCTACACAGGTTGTGGGGATGGGTGGTTCCCATCCCACACCTTTTCCTTTCTGCATGAACAAATTCCACGCCCTTCAAATGCGACGGTTGTCATTTGGCGAGATCAATGGTGTAGAGGCCATGTCGCATCCTGAAAGTTCCCAAGGCTTAACAAACCCCTTGGGTTGAAACAATGGTTTTCCCATGATATGTGGTACAATATGAATGGTGTTGCATGGTATAAGGGAAAAAACAAAAATTGCTTCGCCCCCATGTGACAATGGTTTATGGTATCGACCAAACCACCATGCGCACATAAATTCCATGTCACCTACCACCGTTCCACCAGATGCCATTGTGGACCTGCCACCATGTTATTCCATGCCACCTCTGCTACATCACTTCCATGTCACCTCCACATAGACTCCACATCATGTACAGAAAATGATACAAAATGGATCTAGGAAGGCCTAAAAATCAAAGTTCTTGGAATCAGATGAAACCAATTCCATTGTGTCCATCTTGTCGTGTTGATTCTGGCCATATACTTTTTTCCTCAAATGGACACCGTATGCGAAATTTATCATGTTCTAACCAAATTCCCAAACATGCAAAAATTCAACTGGTCAAAGTCAACATTCAAATTCAATGCTGACGTCAGAAAAATGATAAGTGACGTTAGCATGATGTCATGATAAAGTCCTCATGCTGACGTGGCATCACCAGGAGGTGACATGTGTCACTCAAATTTGGCATTTTTGGCCTAAGTTGGCACCTGTACGGATTTGACACATGGCACTGTATGGATGACACGTGTCAGTCTGTACATGACGTGGCCCAATGGAAGGATGACACATCATAGTACAGATGACAGCTAGGCTATATGGATGCTGACATGGCAGGGAGATTGTGCAGTATGGACGTGACATGGCACGACACGTGGTTGTATGACATGTGACTGGGCAGGTGATTGTTATGTACGAAAGCTAATGTGGTAGCTGACTAGGTTGTACGACGATGATGTGGCTCGCTGACTATACGCTGACTATGCTGGTAACTAGACAGTATGGGCCAATCTAGATGCAACACATGGCCCAATCAAATGGCGCCATGTGGCACTCCAAAGTTTTCCAATGTTGGCTAGTTTAAAAAACATTTTTGTGACTCCAGGGGATTCGAACCCCTGACCTCATAGAATGAGCAACATCTTCTCAACCTCTGGCGAACCGACCAGTCTATGTGTGTGTCTTGTTAACCAAACAACACATTTGGTGTATCTATTTATGGTGGCGTTTGTTTTTGGATAGGCCCCGATCGGAGGGGGCCAACCCTAATCGACCAAGGGTTATGAATCTAGGGACTACAACATAGTGGGAACATGGAGACTTAGGGTGAAACCATATGGCCCAAGCCATAACACCAGGAGAAAAGATCGGAGGGGCCAGTGTGCTAAGACTAGCCCGAGGAAACATGTACATGCCCCATGTGACTAGGAGCCAGGAAAAAGGGGTTGCGCATCTGCATTTGCCAAAATTTGGGGTTTTAACCTTATTATATAATTTTTATGTTGATTTTAGCCTGTTTATAATGGATTTTGGCCATTTTTGGGAGATCTGGAGCCCGATTTGAGGCAAGATCTTGGGATGAAGTTGGGAGGATGATGCCCACTCCAAATCTATATAGAACAAGGGTTCTTGGAAACCTTAAACAGGTTCAGAAGAGGAGAAATTCTATAGAATTGTGAAGCCAAAGTTATTTTTATGCAGGGAAGCCATTGAGGAGACGAACGTTCGGGCCAATTCCAGGAGCTTTGATCAACTATTTTCAGTGCCGTCAGTTGTGTTGGGTTCTTGAGGTCAAGAAGAAAAAATCCAGACCAACTTGTAATATAATTGACACTTTTCTAATGTAATTTTGAAGCATTTAAGAGAAATAATAAAGCCTCACCCACTGAGACAAAGGCCTAGAGATGTAGACAATATTTCTGAACTCTGTTAACAACTTTGTTGTTATGGTTTGATGATCCTTTGTGCTTACTTTCATATATGAATTTATTAATATGTCTTGCATGTTATATCATTAATTTCTTCCTCTTTCTTCAATTCCTAAATGGTTAATGAACTCATGCTTTAAAACTTAACCATAGTCTTAAAAGATCATTTTGGATCAAGTGGTATCAGAGCAGGTTGACGGTTGGTTTTTGAGTTCACATGATTACCAAGGAAAAGTTGAATCGTGGTGAAGGCGATCTTGTCAAAGAGAATAATGATATTGGATCGAGAAAGAGGAATTATCAAAGTGATAAGATGGCATCAGAAGAGGGACTTTCTCATAATAAGATAGAGTTTCAAAAGAGCTTCTTTTCCATGTCAGAGATGGTAAAGGTTTTATATGATGATTACTTGGAGCGAAAGAGACCGATTCTAGGTGAATCGTCAAAAGACAAAAGTGAAGAAGGAGAGGATCCTCATAAAACTCTTCCCTCACGACCTTCTTCTCCATTAAATTCTTCTTCTTCAAGTACAAGTTCTAAGTCCACTGCAAGAAAACATTCCCATAAACATAAACATGATATGCCTTTACTTAAGCTTGATTTGAAGTTTGAATTACCCATGTATGATGGTGAATTCAATGCAGAGAGGCTTGATAATTGGGTCAAACAGATGGAATTTTATTGTAGTGTGCAACAAATCAAGGATAAGTCAACTCAAATCAAATTGGCATCGCTTTGACTTGCATGCACAACACTCATCTGGTGGCAAAGCAAGTTGCAAAATGGAATGCAACAAGTGGGTAATGTATTTCCATCATGGAAAGGTTTTGTTTCTGCACTTAAAAAGAAATTTAATCCTTTGGGTTATAAAGTGAAGGATTTAATTGAATGGCAAGGTATTAAACAAAGAAAGGGACAAATAGTGCAAGAATACACAAATGAATTTTGTAATATGGAATTAATGTTAGACATTCCATTACATACCCAAGAACCTCTTATGAAGTATATAGGAGGTTTACCTGCACACATTTGTAACACTTTATTTATGTTTGGACCTACTAATCTTGATGAGGTTTCTATTCAAGCAACATACATTGAGGCATGGAAAACATGAGTTGGTGTATCAGGGGAATCGTCTTCAAGAAAAGAGGAAAAAAGAAAGGGGAATGGAAAGAAAGAAAATTCAGTGACAAGAAGGGAAGAGAAGCTCTCTTGCAAGCATTGCAAGAAATAAGGTCATGATGATGACCATTGTTGGCAATTGCATCCCGAGAAGAGACCGAAGTGGTTCAAAGAAAGGAAAGGGGAGAAAAAAGTTGCAGCAACAACACGACCAACAAACTTGGGATCGGATTTGGGTGATGAGTCTAAAATCACAACGGTTGGTTTGACAGGTAAAATTGGTAATGGATATGATTCTAGAAGTAAATTGTTTCACATAAGGGTCATAATGAAGCATACTAAGGTCGACACATTGATAGATAGTGGATCTCAATCTAACTTGATTTCAGAGGAAGTGGTTAAACAATTGGGATTAAACATTGAGATGCATCATAAACTTTACTCACTTAAATGGATAAGCAACAATCATAGATTGCACATAACAAAGAAATGCAATTTAAAGTTTGCAATTTCATCAAAATTTGTGGATGAGGTAACATGTGATGTGGTGCCACTCAATGAATGTGGAATGGTCTTAGGCAGTCCTTATTTGTATGATCAAAAAACAATCTTCTACAGGGAACATAATCAATATCACTTAATCAATGAAGGAAATGAATATGTTGTACATGATCATCACTTAAAAAAAAATCAATATCTTCAAACAATGGAACAATTAAGGAAGGAAAATCATGCAAGCAACACACCTATAATTGTGCCAAAGAAAGCAATTGATCTTAAGAATGAACATGAGATGGTTGTAGAATGGAAGTTCAATCATACTTTTATTTAAGATACGCTAATTTTGTGCAAGCACTACAAACATATTAGCTCATTTGTAGTCATATTTTTTATGTTATCATTGATAATGTTTTCAACATGGATGGTAGTGGCTTCAGTAAGATGTGAAAGAGTAGAAGTGGCTAACAATATGATGTCAATTGTCATGGTTGTTTTGCAATTGATATTGATGAGACAGGTGCATATGATAGAGTTTAAAGACATAGAACAAGTGGGGTGGCATATCCCTCACTTGATGAATGGTTAGTACCCTTTTGGAGGACCAAAAGGTCTTAGTAGGGAGGCATGATCCAAAATGGATACAGGAAGGCCTAAAAATAAAAGTTATCGGAATCAGATGAAACAAGTGTTGTTGTGTTTGTCTTGTCTCATTGATTCCATCCATATATTGTTTTCCTCAAACGGACACCGTATGCGAAAGTTATCGCGTTCTAACCAAATTCCCACATAGGCAAAAAGTCAACTAGTCAAAGTCAATGCTAACGTCAGCAGTACGACAGGTGAAGTCAGGATGATTTCATCATGACATCATGATGATGTGGAATCACTAGGAGGTGACACGTGTCACTCAAATTTATCATTTTTGGGCTCAGTTGGCACCTGTAAGGATTTAACACGTGGCACTGTACGGATGAAACGTGGAAGTTCATACATGACATGGTCCAATGGTTGGCTGACAAGTGGAAGTACGGATGACAGATGGGCTATATGGATGCTGACATGGAAGGGAGGTTGTGCAGTATGGATGTGACTTGGCATGACCTGTGATTGTACGACAGGTGACATGGCAGGTGATTGGTCTGTACGGAAGTTAATGTGGCAGCTGACTGAGTTGTATGGAGATGACATGGCTCATTGACTGTACAATGACTATGTTGGTGACTGGATAGTATGGGGCAATCCCAAGGTGACACATGGCCTAATCATATGGCACCACGTGGCACCCCGAATTTTTCCAATGTCGACTAGTTTAAAAAACATCGGTGTGGCTCTGGGGGATTCGAACCCATAACCTTACGGAATGAGCAACGTTTTTGCAACCTCCGAAAGACTGGCGAGTCTATGTGTGTGTCTTGTTAACCAAACGACACATTTAGTATATCTGTTTTCAGTGGTGTTTGTTTAGGGATAGGCCCCAGTCAGCGGGGGTCAGCCCTGACCGACCAAGGGCTATGAATCTAGGGGCTACAACAAAGTGGGTGTGTGGAGGCTTAAGGTGTGGCCATATGGCCCAAGCCATAATACCAGGAGAAAATACTGGAGGGGCCAACGTGTTAGGACTAGCCTGAGGACACATGGTCATGCCCCATGTGACTAGGATCCAGGAAAAAAGGGGTTGTGCATCTGCATTTGCCCAAATTTGGGTTTTTAACCTTATTATATAATTTTTATGCTGATTTTAGCTTGTTTGTAATAGATTTTGGCCATTTTTGGGAGATCTGGAGCCCGATTTGAGGCCAGATCTTGGGAAGAAGTTGGGAGAATGATGCCCACTCCAAATATATATAAACCAAGGTTTCTTGGAAACCTTAGACAGGTTCAGAAGAGGAGAAATTCTATAGAATTGTGAAGCCAAAGTTATTTTTATGCAGGGAAGCCATTGAGGAGAGGAACTTTGCAGGCCAATTCTGGGAACTTCTCTCAACCATTTTCAGTGTCGTCAGTTGTGTTGGGTTCTTGAGGTTGATAAGAACAAATACATACTATATTATAATCCAATTGACACTTTTATGATGTAATTTTTAAGCATTGAAGATAAATAAGAAAGCCTCACCCACTGAGACAAAGGCCCAGAGACGTAGGCAATCTTGTCAAACTCTGTTAACAACTTTGTTTTTATAGTTTGTTGAGTCTTTTTTCTTAATTTTATATCTACATTTCTTAATATGGTTGCCATGTTATATCATTAATTTCTTCCTCTTTCTTCAATTCCTAAATGGTTAATGAACTCATGCCTTAAAACTTAACCATAGTCTTAAAAGATCATTTTGGATTAGAAAAATACCCAGATTTTTGCAAAATTCATAAATTTTCTATTTTTTTCCAGAATGCGTTATTTCAAAATTTTAACCAGGGCCTCCATGTAATTATGCAATTAATATCTCCCTTGGCCAATTTCTATTGTATAAATAGAAAAGTGATTCCATTCTCAACCCCTTGACATTACTCATAGCTCAGCCTCTACGAAAATCACAAAAGATTTGACTTGTAAATCATTCCATACGGACCAAGCGCTACAAACTAGTGATCTGATACTAATTTTTTATGTGCCCAGGCCACCATTCTAGGTCACATCACTGTGGAAAAACTCTGAATACCAAAGAGTAACATACCCACTTCTCAGGTGCCTATAAATTTGCCTTATTGGGCAAGTACAAATTTCTGTTACTAATCTTTATTAATCAAGAAACGTGTTACCATCACATGCAATAATCAAGGATCACGATAAACTGTAAAATAAAAGACCAACATTTGATGCACAACAATAACAACAATCATGCACAATTTAAATATATCTCATAGATAATAAATACACAACAGAATATAAATTGCACAGGAAAACATAAAGAGCACTTATCTTTAAATTAACCATTCACCAATTATCTCCAAACGCCTGATGTTCCACCCAACCATAAACATTGATATTCCAAATCTCAACAGTAGGTCACCCCCAAGCCAGGGCTATGAATCCATAAGGAGGGATCCTAAGTCGACTCTAACACACAACCAACTATCAAACTCTCACATTTTCCCAACCACACAACAATCGTAATTTACCAACTCTCTTCCCCTTCAATGTGCACAACCCAAATAAATGAACCCCTTTCTCTATAATGTAGTCCCTCAAGTTTTTCCACTTATTTTCCAAGGATTCAGTGCTACTAGTCAAGAAATATCAATGTTGGAAACTCCAAGGAATATTAGTTGTGAGAAGTTATTTATTAACTTCCATTATTCTCATGCACACATGCATCCATTCCCTCCTAGAATAATCAATAATTTATTATAGCCAACAAAAAATGGCTTCTGTCTCCCTATAATGTGTTTCCCATGCCTAGACCAAGAACAAGAATGAATGAGGAATAAATGAAAGTGAGTAACCAATGAACAAGGAACCTCCAAACATCCCAAAAGTGGGGTTTATATAATTACATGCAATAGAGAACCACTTGACATTCCCCAAGAATATCATGTAACCACTTTTCGCAACTAATACCAATATGGGAGAATAAAAATAATAATAAAAGGTTTGGCCCCTTTATCCCCCTCTCTCGTGGAATCCTAGCCCCCTATATTTGTACTTGTTTGTATTACAATAAGCGATGTTTTTTATTTTTATTAATTTGAGGAATCAAAACCGGGGTATTACACATGTAATACTAGCATGTATGCAACTAGCCCTATCTTCTCTAAGATTTCAAAATTCCCACAATATCTTTCCGCCAACTTTGGGTAGCAACCCAATCTTAGTGAACTTATTTTCACTTTCACTTTTAGAAAAACATGTTCACCCACTTAAAAATATCTAAAAACTATATTCTTGTGTACATAAATTTTCTACCTGTCTTGGGAATTTGTTGGAGAAGGTAATTTTGGGAGTTAAGAGCAGTAAGCAAGGCAGAATGGATGAAAGTAAGTAGCACACACCAGAAAAGAAGGAATACCAGCGCGAAAAAGGGAAAAGGAAGCAGAGTGTGCCTAAAAAGAAGGAAGCTCAATACAAGGAAAGGTTGGATCGAAGAACAACCACACAAAAGAAAGTTAGAAAGTGGAAGGGTGGAGTCCACTTAGAGTTAGCGTTTTTGAGTCATAATGTAAGCGTTTTTACCCATTTTTGTAGTATAAATAGAAGATGTATGAGGTATATATCGGAGTCTTGTCTTTGAGGAAGTAAGTCATTCTCACTTTTTGCATGAGCGAAGCACTTGGAGCACTTTTGGAGTTCTGAGTTAGAATATATGTTTTGTTAAGAGTTGCAGAGCTCAGATGGAGTCAATGTTGAGTTGTAACTAAGAGCCAGGTCACAAGATATGGATATTAGTGTGACATTGGTCATCCTCACATGCACCATTCTTAAACCATATGATGTAATGTGCACAATGCTACTTTGATGAAGAATAAGAAATAAGTAGAAGACCTTTGTGGACGTATCCCAGGGGGGGTGAACCATGGTAAAAATGGTGTCTTTATGTGTGATGTGTTCTTTTATATGATTTATAATGAATGAATGGTTAGATGAATGAAATTGTTAGGGTTTATTTACAATGCACATTAAAATAATTATGCATAATAGATGATATTGAATGAGTAAAATGGTAGATTTGATGAATGTTGTGATAGAATGCATGCTAAAATAGAAGAGAAGTAAAAATAACATCCCCAACCCCTTCCATGACTACAAACATATGTTTCCTATAGTCACCCATAAACCATCTCGGGTGAGACTATAGTGTGGACTCTATGCATGGTGTAGTCTTATGGTTTACCATAATGGACGATGGTGAAAAGGGTTTTGTTGGAGAACTAAAATAGAACCGGGGTTAGCCCATACATCCAACAAATGGCTTTTTTGTTGGCTGGAACTCAGAATGATGGCCTGGAAGGGGTATGGTGGAGAAGATGCAGTGGTAGAAAGGGATGTTCAAGCCATGGAATCCTATGAAGCAAGAGATTGAAATATGTTTGGATACAAAACAACTAGAGTTCACGCAAAAAGATAATAAGGGTTCCAGGTATGCTAGTATCTACAGAGGTATGTGTTTATTGATTTACATGAAGCATATTTCTGTTATTTTCCAGAGTTATTACAGGAGTGGTTATTAAGGTTGAAAGATACATGTTAGCACTAGAAGTCACACCTAGACTATTGTAGATGTAAGCCTAGTACCCATCAAAATTGTGTATGTTTATATTGAGTTTATGGTTCAATGGATCAACTAGAACAAGCAAGAAAGGGAGAGGGCAACAAAATGCATATCAATAGGCTACACCATTGGGAAATGGAGTCATAAACACTCTACTCATCGAAGGCACTAAAGCTGCTCAACATACAACAAGATCATATGTTGATAGATATAAGAATGAAGGGGGAAAACTTAAGATATAATGTTCACTAAAAACAATCCTCTTATTTTAATAAATCAAAAAATACTTGAATAAAACAATGACTTATGGGAAAAATTACAGAAGATGCTTTGTTGCTTAAGGATCCATAAATCATTGGCAGCCTTTGATCCTCAAATTTGAAATATATTCAAATGAGAAGATATATAAAACACAAGATTTACAATCTGAAAATCATAGCTCTCATGAGTCTTCAATAGCAGTAACGATTACAATCATAAAATTCCCTCAAGCTTACAAATGAACACACAAGGAAATTTCCGGCTCCAATGCTCTCTAGCCTCTCTTGGCTCATGAATCCCCCTCTTCTTGATTCCTTTCACCCATTAAATATAAAATAACATCCAAAATATTCTTAGGAGGTTGAAATCCATCTCTTCCATTGGATTCTAGGCCTTGGAGATAGGTGGCAACAATCAAAGAGACAAGAATCCAACAAACTGCTAATTTTCCGAAAGTTGTTGGAAGCAATTAATAAATATGTTGCCAACTCACTACATGAGGTTTTAATGGAGATAATTTTAGGTGAAGGTGTACTTTAGAATCTAACTAATCTCTGATAATTCATTTGAACCCTCCTTGACAGGTGGAAACCTCTAAACAAGGCAAATATACAAAAACTATGCAAAATAGAGAGTTTTCAATGCACTAGTGTTTTAATTATATTTCTCGAATGCCAAACTGGGTCAGTCTGAAATTTGCTCAAAAAGTCAACAAAGCTATCATTCGCCTCCACAAAACATTTTGAGTAAACCCACATCATCGTTCAAAAGTTATTATCAAATATTTATAAGACTCTGCTACAGGAAATGAGTTCGTAGCGCCTGACAGCGATGCTACAAATTTTCCTGTAGGTGTTGTTTTGTGCCAAATCAACTCAAATGATTCCAAAACTATGAAAGAAGCCTTGAAAACATTTTATAAACCTAGTACAACTTTTGAGTAACCAATGAGAAGGGTTTAGAACACCAGAACATTGGGTTTGAGAGTTAGTAGTGCATGAACATTAACAATTTGTAGCACCAACAATACATAACAACTTTATATCCTTACTCAACCATTTAAGAAACATGTAAATATTCAAGGGGTATCTAGTATGTTCTGAATTTAGGCTAGTTTTTTGTGAACCTGAGCCATACTTAGAGGGAGGCATCCAATGTGCTAACATATGGCTCCACAGGGGATGGAGACCTCCCTGTGAGGCGCCAAGAATATGCAGTTCCAGTGCCTTATCTTATTTCAAATATGAAACATACATATGCCCATGATACTTAGACTAAACCCTGCTCATCATACTCTGAAATCCCAAACTGTCTTGCGAACTGTAATATTTTCATGCCTTGATAACACTCTGCTCATTATTGAAAACTGAAAAACAAACAGCCTGAAAACTGCAAACCAAATCCTAACTAGAAATAAAATGATTGTGAAGTGAGCTTATTTACGTACATAACCCTACACTATCCTATCCATCTCATCTGCTAGATCAAGTAATATGATATTTCCAATACAACCAATCAAACAATTGATTGAGAGATGGGACTTGTGGCCAGTCTTGAGATATTAGAATGGACAATGATATAAGAAAATATAATTGAAAATACAACTGAAAATGATATCCATAGTGAATAAGTGATAAAAAAAATTGAGCTAACAAAAATTTCCATGTATGTTTCCACCGGATCATAAAAATCACCAGGAAGAATACTCTGATAGAAAATGTATACCTCATTTCCTTGTTCATGATTTTTTTTGCATGCATCATAAGTTGGTGGATTTTTGCAGACTTCTGGATACAAATATTTTGAATCAAGATAATCAACATTTCGAACAAATGATTCACAAAGATGGTGCTTTGGAAATTCTATAGGAACTTGAATTTCCTTATCTCTCAGGAAAAGGAAAATGAATCTATATGTTAGATTATGGATGTTGTTCCTTTTCAGTTAATGAAGAAACAATATTTTGATGCTCATGGTATCTACCATCTAACTTATCTTCTTGTCGTTGATCCAAAGAGGTAATTTTCCCTGTAAATATTCTGATTTCATACAAAACTGAAGTTACTTGCATTATAACTTTAGACATAATAATTGACATTTTTTGTAATAGTCAAAATCCAAAGATGAGACTGAAGAAGCAATTTCACCATATTCACCATTATGTGAGATTTGCAAAACACATGGGCATGATCCCTATCACTGCCCCCTAATGAAAAAGTATCAGATAGTACTAAATAACACTTTTTGTAATTTTTGCAAGTCATTTGGACATGAAGACAAGGACTATAGAAATTTGGATATGACGAAAGAAAGGATTGCAAATACATACAGGGTGCAGGATAAACATGTAATAGGACAATCTACGCATCAACCGCAGTATAAAAACATGTATCAGCCACAATATAATCTCGAGCAACAATTTCAAGAACAACCACACTATAAAAATGCACAATAGTTTGGAGAACGATCACAATAGTGCACAACACCACCACAGTACAATAATGCACAGTTGCAGTACAATCAGGGACCTCAATGTAATACACCGTGTGGTGATAATCAAGGAAGTAGAGGAGGCTTGATAGGATGAGGTCGTGGAGGAAGAGGCTTTGGAGGAAGTCGAGGACCAATAATTTGTCATAACTGCTAGAAAACAAGGCACTATATAAAGGATGGCCCAAAACCACGTGCAACATGTATGTATTCTCGCGCAACAGATGATCCGTCAGATCTCAACATATGTGCATGTAAAAGCTATGAATGCTTATCATTAGTTTGCAATTTGATTTTTTTAAAAGCATTAATGTGATGATTAAATGCTGAAATCTGCAAAATTGAAAGCAATAGAAAGAGAATATGGAACAGAAAATGAGAGACAAGAACAAAAAGAGTTTGATAACGGAGTTCACCCCCTTCACTGGGCTATGTCTCCGGGTCCCTCTCCAATGGGTACCGATCCAATTAATGGCTTTAAAAATGGTACAAAAGATTTCTGGACATCAACTTCGGCAACAGAACAATATGATGTACAGAAGCCTTCAAGACCTCCTCTCTGAAAATTACCAAATGGCCTTCAAAATACAAAGAAGCCAATTGATGCAGAGCATGGTCGACTTCAGAAAGAACACAACATTGGAACAATTTTACAGCAAAACCGCTTTCTTTTGTTCCCCGTCTCTGTAAAACGAATTCAACAGTTGTTCAAAACGGAATGTTGGACAAATTGCAATGAATCTCTCCTCCGTCCTCTAGCTGCGTCCTCTGGCAGTTGTTCAAAACGGAATGCTGGACAAATTGAAACGAATTTCTCCTCCGTCCTCTGGCTGCATCCTCTGCCCCGTCCTCTGGCAAAACCCTTGGTTATAAAGGTGCAAGTCGAGGGTTCAATCCCGTCTTAGGCGCGTGGGATTCATCTCTGCGATATTTTTGATAACAAACAAATCAACTGTTGGCTGAAACAATGGATCACGAGTTTGACTCGCCCACCAAACATTGCACACGTTGTACCATAAATGAACACTAAATGTTTTTACCAAATATAGCAGCATATGCTTATAACTGCCAACAATATGAAACTATAATCCAGGCACCCTTGTTTAACTTCCAGAACGGTGCGTTGCCAATGGTACAACGATTGATGTGTCCACTCATCGGAGTGACCAATCCATGTCATAAACATTTGTTGAGTGGATTAAAACCGTTTTGCTATACATTGGATAGTGGTTGAAAAACATATGCTAAGTCTAGTTGGTGTGACCCATCCTTTTATGCTTTAAATTATTAAATATTGCTTCTTACCCAATCATTGCATTGCCACTTCATTGCCATTGTACCATTTTTTTCTCCTTTATTTGGATCAGTGTAACTTCATGACGAATGACCCCCTGGATCATTCCTCCCC
>SNQJ01S0020218.1:22041-44894 GCA_010110895.2 Picea sitchensis
GGTCGACTTCAGAAAGAACACAACATTGGAACAATTTTACAGCAAAAACGCTTTCTTCTGTTCCCCGTCTCTGTAAAACGAATTCAACAGTTGTTCAAAACGGAATGTTGGACAAATTGCAATGAATCTCTCCTCTGTCCTCTGGCTGCGTCCTCTGGCAGTTGTTCAAAACGGAATGCTGGACAAATTGAAATGAATTTCTCCTCCATCCTCTGGCTGCGTCCTCTGCCCCGTCCTCTGGCAAAACCCTTGGTTATAAAGGTGCAAGTCGAGGGTTCAATCCCGTCTTAGGCGCGTGGGATTCATCTCTGCGAGATTTTTGATAACAAACAAATCAACTGTTGGCTGAAACAATGGATCATGAGTTCGACTCGCCCACCAAACATTGCACACGTTGTACCATAAATGAACACTAAATTTTTTTACCAAATATAGCAGCGTATGCTTATAACTGCCAACAATATGAAACTATAATCCAGGCACCCTTGTCTAACTGCCAGAACGGTGCATTGCCAATGGTACAGCGATTGATGTGTCCACTCATCGGAGTGACCAATCCATGTCATAAACATTTGTTGAGTGGATTAAAACCGTTTTGCTATACATTGGATAGTGGTTGAAAAACATATGCTAAGTCTAGTTGGTGTGACTCATCCTTTTATGCTTTAAATTATTAAATATTGCTTCTTACCCAATCATTGCATTGCCACTTCATTGCCATTGTACCATTTTTTTTCTCCTTTATTTGGATCAGTGTAACTTCATGACGAATGACCCCCTGGATCAACAGACCATGAGGCAGAATAATGTCCAAAACATTTGATAAAGATACAATACAAGAGGAACCATACTAATCAGAACGTGCAATGGATCAGGGTGTAAAATAGAGAAGAGGATGAGAAAAATATTAACATAGTTAATAGAGGTGGAGCTAAGATAGGATAAGATGCATCCAAGAAGGATCAGGACTAGTACCAGTGGGTCAGGAAGAATACAACACCTGGACAGAAGTTTGATGAGCACAAAGAGAAAGAGATATTAAAAGTAGCTAGGAAGGAGATTCTGAAAGAAAATATTGCATCTACTTCAAGGAAAAAAACAGAAGATGAGATACCAGTATATGGCATGCCTTCATTCAGACCAATCAAGAGAAGTATTTAGAACAAGTAAGTAACTTAAGAAACTTTTTGGGGTCATGTGTAAAATTGTTGAATGATACAAATTCCTTACAAGTACTACATAATTTGTTAGAAAAGTGTAATTCTGGGGAAGAAGGGGCAAAAAGAGTGAATCAGGTCCGTAAGAAGAGAAGAAAAAGTATGGAATTCAGATTGAATGCAAACACATGATATTTCAATATGGGGGATATCATACTAGACTTAGGATCTGAAGTCAATGTTCTGCCAAAGAAGACATGGGAATCTATGGGAGAACCTCAATTGGGGTATTCACCTATTCATTTTAAGTTGGAAAATCAGCATAGAGTGGTGCCAATTGGAAGATTGAAAGGAATTTCAGTAGATCTTTATGGTGTGTGCACCATGGAAGACTTCAAAGTCATTGACATAGTGGACAACACTTCTCCATATCCATCATTGTTTATTCTAGATTGGGATTTTGATAACTAGACTATTATCAAATTTTAGACAAGGAAGATGATCTTTGAATCAGGGGAGTACAAATTTATTGCGCCATTGGATCCCTCATAAGGAGGAAGGTATGTGGAACCTACGACAAACAATATTCTTACAGAATATGTCAATCGGTTATACAGAACAACCACACGTAAAGAGGATTAAATCAACCCAACTGCAGATGGAATTTTGAGTTGGAGGAGTATTATTTCTTATGTTTTAGACTCTAGCACATGACTGGAGAACTGGAAGCAATGAATACATAAATAATCCACTAGAATATGTGCCAGAATGACACGCGTGTTGAGATGGCTTGGTACCGAGGTAAGAGAACCTCCTACTTTTTATGGTTTGAATGACTTAGAAGAATTTTTAATGAAATTTGAGGTAGAGGTTATGGAAAATCATAGATTACCAACATTAGATATTTCTTTAAAAGATACACCTACAATATGGTGGGGTACACACAAGGAAAATATCAACAATTGGTTTCAGTGCAAAAGGTTATTGTGCATCAGATTCGACGCAGAGAAGGAGCATAAATATGAGGGATTTGGAAAACCTCAAGAACATGTAGATAAGTGCATGGTTCAATGGATATTAGTACCACCAGAATAATGGCCACACCATTTTATTCACACATTAGAAGGAATTCGGAAGAACTTATACCCAGAACATGAACAACGAAGAGAAACTACAAATTGGGAAGAGATACGACAGAATTTTGTAGTTATGTTTTCCTTTGAGCATGACAGTTCATAGATAGATACAATGTTGAAAGTGGTAAGATACTGGATATTTGAAGAACCAGACTTTGAAATAATCCCAGCATACCAGAAGCAGTCTAGACGAACAGTTAAAAAATTGTTACATTGTTATCACGTCACAGAAGAAGAAGATCCAACAAAAGATAATCCACACAATATACAGATCCCATAAGTGGAAGGTGAAAGGGAAGTATAAGGTCCCAAGATAGATTTAGAAGATTATGTTGGATCATTAAAGATCAAGAAAGTAAACATTGGAACTACAAAAAACCCAAGGATGGAGAGTATTGGATATTATTGGGATAATCAGACAATAGAAAGCATCATAGAATTATTGTGCAAGTACAGTGACTTATTCCCAACGAAATTTTCATAAATAAAGGGATTAGTAGGAGAATTAGGTGAGATGAAGATCCATTTGAAACTAGAAGCTATACCTATCAGGTAGAGACCTTACAAATTGAATCCAATATACACAGAGAAAGTGAAGGCAAAAATTGACAAGACGCTAGAAGTTGGTGTCATAGAACTTGTGGAAGAATCAGAATGGATCATTCATATGGTAGTGTAGGAAAAGAAGCAATGAGGGATCAAGATTTGTGTAGATTTGAAAAAATTGAATGATGTTGTCCTACATGATCCTTTTCCTACCCCATTTACAAACGAAGTTTTGGAGAATGTAGGGGATCAAGAATATTATTCATTCACAGATGGGTGTTCAGGATACCATCAGATTAGGATAGCACCAAAAGATAGAAAAAAGACTACATTATCTATAGAGTGGGGATCATTTAATTATACAGTTATTCCATTTAGGTTGAAGAATGCACCAACAATTTTTTCAAGGGTAGTAGTAGTGGCCTTCAAGGACTTTATTCATAATTTTTTAAAAGTTTACTTAGATGATTGGATAGTGTTCAGTTTTTTGAAGGATCATGTTGAAGTATTAAGGCTGATGTTGGATATATGCAGACAATGTAACATATAATTGAATATCAAGAAATTTATTTCCAGTGCACCTTTTGGTATTTTTTTAGGGCATGTGGTGTGTTAAAAAGGGTTGTTGGTTGATACTGCTAAAATTTCCATCATAGTTAACTTACCACCACCAAAGGAAGTGCACCAATTGAAGAGTACAATGGGTCATACAGGATATTGCAGGAAGTTCATGATAAGGGGATATGCACATATTATTGTGCCAATGGAGAAGTTGTTGAATAAGGACACTAAGTATCAGCGGAATGATGAACTCCCGTAGATTTTGGATATTTTGAAGGAGAAGATGGTTACAACGTTGATTTTAGTGTTTCCAGATTGGGGGAAAGAATTTCGACTACATGTGGATGCATCTGCAATAGCGTTAGGAGCAGTATTAACCCAACCGAGAGAAGGTGGTATAGATCACCCTATTGCATTTGCAAGAAGAAATTTATCATATTCAGAAAATAACTATAACACTACAGAAAGGGAAGGATTAGGTATGGTGTATGCTTTGCAAAAATATAGAAATTACTTGTTAGGGAAACATTTCAAGATGTTTACATATCATTATGATCTAAGATATTTAGTCAATAAACCAGTGTTAGGGGGGAGGATATGCAGATGGATACTATTATTCCAAGAGTTTGATTTTGAAGTTGTGGTGAAGCCTGGAAGATTGAACGCAGGACCAGCTCACTTATACATGATAACTGATGGAGAAAAACCCAATAACTTGGAAGAAAAATTTCCAGATGCACAATTATTTTCAGTATAGATAGAAGATGAGTATTTTGATGACTTTATTGAGTTTTTGAGTACATGCTTTGCACCAAGATAATTTCCTACTACTACGAAGAAAAATTTGGTGGTCAGAGTTGTAGACTATCAATTGATTGTAGGTCATTTATACAAACTTGGAGGAGATAACATATTCAGAAGATGTGTGATGGAGCATGAAAGGCCTATGATTTTAACAAAGGTACATGAAGGGATTGTTGGAGGAAACTATGCAGGGAAAGATATCGTGTAGAAGGTATTGCGTGTGTTAACACTTAGTATTTTATTTGGGATGTATCAAAGAAACCCCAATCTAACTATTTCAACGAGCTTTAGATTGTATTCTGACCTATACAATCAAACATGGATCTCTCAAAAAATAAAAATACTTTCACACTCAATAAATATACAAGAATAACACTCAGAGGTCATATTCTGATATAAGATAAGTTTGTTTTTGTTTTAAAGAGATGGTAGGACAAGAAAGAGAGAAAGTGCCATTGGGAAATGGAGTCAATATTTGAAAACAAATGAAAACAATGATTGGTAGGTAGAACTTTCCAGAGGAACAAAAGATAAATTAGGTGATGAACTTTCAGTTTTGAGTTTGGTTGTGTAGGGTGGAAGAGGAAAAGAAGCATATAACAGAATCAAAGCACCATGAAAGATGAATTATGACCTAGTTAAGAAGAGAAACAGAGTTTAAGTCACTTGATTCTAAAGAACCATTAGATGAATTCTAGACCCTTTAATTATCCAATTTAAACAAAATAAAATGAAGATGAAAGTAAGGAAACAAGAAGTACATAAAAAGATAAGAGTACAGACTTCAAACCACCACCATTAGAATCTTTTTCATAAAAATTTCAAGACTTTTGCATTTGTATTTCGTTCAAATTCAGAGAATATTACAATAAGGATCAAAATGACTATACTTTCTTCCAACTCCCCCCCTCCCTTTTCACCTTCAAAGTGCTCAAATATATAAATAAATATCCAATTCTAGCCTAAGGAGGTCGAAATCCATCTTTTCCAAAAATAGAGAGTTGTTACAATAGCTTAGGAAATAATATTTGCCAAAAATCTACTCATATCCTACTATCTAGGGTTTGATTTTTGACCAACTAAAAATGTGCTAACTGAAAAGAAAATCATGGGATCTGATAGGAGAGTATCCAATATTCAATATCCATATTAATTTTGGATCCACCTTGCTGAGTTGGAGGACCATCAAGTCGAATTTCAAAGATTCTAAAACTCTGTCAGCAAATTTGGCTTAGCGGAATTCAATAACATAGGCCTCAAAGATAATTTCATATATTACAACTGATAATGACTATGTAAAAAATAAAAGAGGTTTTTGTTCTTGGGTCCGTTCTTGAAAAAACCTCCTTTTTTGTTCAAAAAATCATCTCCATCTCCTCGGAATCTACGCCCAAAGATGATGACTAAAACAGGAAAACATTAAATGCTAAAATCTGGAAAAATGGACCATAAATATTCATTTTAATATCTCAAACTGTGACACCTGTGTAAAAAATGAGAGAGGTTTTTTTTACTGAGATAATTATTGACAAAAACCTCTTTGGGTTTTTCCAAATTCCACTTCAACTTCTCAATAAATTATCTTTAAGCTGACTGCAAAACTGTCATTTGTGTAGCGTGCACGTTGTGTAACTGTAACCTACAACAGTTGCGTAGGGAACTTGCATAGCACAATGTGTTTCTTGAAAAACATGGAAATTAAGGTGGAATAAAATTGATTAAGACCATTTCTTACCTAAAAAACTATATGCTCATCACCTCCCACTATTCTTTCTAATCATGTGTGCCTACAACATTTTCATATCAAATTTGCGTAACGCATTGAGTTTTCTTGAACCCTGTGCAATCTTCTGGTGGAAGAATCTTGCTAGAGACCTATACTTACTTCAGAACCTGAATATCTATCACCTCCTATTTACATTTCTAACCATGTGTGATTACATTACTTGCATAGCGAGAGATCTCTACGCAAGTGTTGTGCATGATAATTTCCTAGAAAAAACTGCAATTGTGGCTTAGGAGGTGTTTTTAGGCTGTCATATTTCTTTGAATCATAGGCACAAAGAGAATAAGGTTCCTTTTATAACAATATTTAACTTGAAAACATCCTCGTTTCTCTTTATCATCATTGACTTTGCACTTTCTCACAGTGAACAAAGTTTTTAGAAAATACTCAAAACCTGTGATGACCCTTTTCCCCAAAAAGACAAAGTTGTGAGGACTCTTCATTCATATTTCTTCTATCTCAGCAAGAAGGTCCAACTTACCTTTTCTCTAAAAATAAATATGCTAACATTTGGATCCAATGGGGATGATATCCTCCTAGTGAGGTAGCAAAGAACAACAGACCACGTGCCTTATCCATTGGGTTGATCCAAAACTATGATATCTCCAACCTGCAAACTGATTTGTCCAACAACCTGACTTGTAACCAATTAATTGTAACTGAAATGAAACTTATTGCAACTAATAACTTCTTATAACACACTCTGTACACTAAAATATGCAATGTAAACCAAACTGTAATATACTACAAACTGAAAAACAATTGTTGGAAATGTTTCTCGACTAATAAGATTATTTGCACGCCTACTCTAATCTATTGAAAATTATTGCTCGACCAAGTAATGAAAAAGTGCTAATGGATCCAATCTAGAAAATGGCTATTCAATTAAAGGTGCATTCAACTTTTCAAGGCAGGTATAATTTTTTTGAAAAAGACAACTCAAGCTTATGTTGAAACTGATATCCTTGATCCAAAAATACTACAAGGTTTACCTTCCTTGATGATTCCAACCAAAATGAAAAAGGATTATGAAGAATACAAATTTCTACCCTTTCTTGAAAATTATCAAGAAGACGAGATTTCCCTCTATTGTTAATTGTTGTTCCTTGTTCTGTTTCATTAGGCTCAAATTCAAAAGAATCGACATATTCAAATGCAATAGCCACATCATGTATATGAGGAATGTCCAAAAATGACCTTTTATATAATTCAATTGACATGCCATCTTGATTTTCAAAAGGGTCAAGTATAAATTTCCCTTCATTATTACTCTTCTAAAACTCTAAACCATGAATTTTGTATGCGAGTAGCATCTCTTCATTTAAATTAAACTTATTGTTCTCTTGGGTAGATGGCTTGAGAAAAGGTTGAAAATTTTCAATGCTCTGATTTTGATAAAATTACTCTTGAAATTTAGAAAATGATTGATCTAAAAACACATCTAAATGACTAACCTCATTTCTTTCTCGGTTACTTAAGATCTGATAAGATTGTTTCACATCTACATCAATCCCATAAATAGGAACATGAATGTCTACATCAAGATGATGATCTATTTGATTTTCAGCCAAAGGAGAAGCTACGTTTTTCTGGAAATCTTCATGAACATCTTCATAAAACTTTGGAGAAGGAAAATTATTTTCAGCAACATGCTCTTGATCAGATCCATCTTCAGCCAAGGGAGGAGTTAATGTTTGTTGTTGGGATAAATTTTCATAAATAGCTTCTATGATTTCATCGTTCATACACTCTTCATCACCAAAAGTGTTTTCAAGGTATTGAATGAAGCCTTCACAAAATTCACAACAATCCTCAAACATCAAGAATGAAGGATCATACTCTCCATAATGCTTAAAGAATGTTATGTGGAAATCCTTAAGAGAGTATAAGCTACATGGTTTTAAACCTTCAAACCATAATCTTGTTTTCCCCTCTAGAGCATCCATAAACATTTTCATCAAACAATCCTCATGAAACTTAATATCAAACTTGTGTATATGCAAATGAAACTTTATTAAATGCATAACAACATCATCCCTATTCTGATCTCTAAATTTTGGCAAAGAATTTTTCCAATCTACACAAGGCATGTGATTTGGAAAACCAAGAATGTGAGAGCAATTCATGGGAGCATACATTTCAGATATTGAACTCATCTTTGGAAAATGGAGTCGTCAACGATGCTTTGAAATCTGGATTTTTCATTAAGAGTGGAGTCACCCATGAAACTTTAAACTTCTGGATTCTTCAAGGTTGGAGTCGCCAGGTGAATAATGTACAACCTTTCCGTGTCTGACTATTGTTCACCATCAGTACTTAGATCTAAACTTTGTCATTTATCCTAGGGAATATTTAACCTTCGGTCCTTGGCAACGATGCAAAAATGTTAACACTTAGTATTTTATTTGGGTTGTATCAAAGAAACCCCATGGTAACTATTTCAACCAACTTTAGATTGTATTCTAACCCATACAATCAAAGAGGGCTCTCTCAAAAAATCAAAATTCTTTCACACTCAAGAAATATACAAGAATAACACTTAGAGGTTAGATTATGATATAAGATATGTTTTCTTTTGTTTTAAAGAGATGGTAGGACAAGCAAGAGAGAAAGTACCATTGGGAAATGGAGTCAATATTTGAAAACAAATGAAAACAATGACTAGTAGGTAGAAATTTTAAGAGGAACAACGACTAAACTAGGCTATGAAATTTTAGTTTTGAGTTTGGTTGTGTAGGGTGGAAGAGGAAAATAAGAATATAACAAAATCAGAGAACCATGAAAGATGAATTCTGACCTAGGTAAGAAGAGAAACAAAGTTTAAATCACTTAAGTCTAAAGCACCATTAAATGAATTCTTGAACCTTTAATTATCCAATTTAAATAGAAGAAAATGAATATGAAAGTAAGGACACAATAAGCACATGCAAATATAAGAGTACAAACTTTAGACCACCACCATTAGAATCTTTGTCATAAAAAGTTTAGGACTTCTGCATTTGTATTATGTTCAGATTCATAGAATATTACAATAAGGATCAAAATGACTATACTTTATGCCAACTCCCATGCCTTTTAACCTTAAAAGTGCTCAAATATATAGATAGATATCACATTCTAGCCTAAGGAGGTCGAAATCCATCTTTTCAAAAATAGAGAGTTGTTACAATAGCTTAGGAAATAATATTTGCCAAAACTCTGCTCATATCCTACTATCTAGGGTTTGATTTTTTACCAACTAAAAATGTGCCAACTGAAAAGAAAATCATGGGATCTGATAGGAGAGTATCCAATCTTCAATATCCATATCAATTTTGGATCCACCTTTCTTATTTGGAGGACCATCAAGTCGAATTTCAAATATTCTAGAACTATGTCAACAAATCTGGCTTGGCGAAATTTTGGAAAATAGGCCTCAAATATAATTTCATATATTCCAAATAATAAAACCTATGTAAAAACTAAAAGAGGTTTTTGTTATTGGGTCTATGCTTGACAAAAAAATGTATTTTTTTTCAAAAATGCTTGTCCATATTCTCGGAATCTGTGCCCAAAGATGATGACTAAAACAAGAAAACATTAAATGCTAAAATATGGAAAAATGGACCGTAAAGATTCATTTGAATCTCTCAAACTGTAACACCTGTGTAAACCATGAGAGATATTTTTTTTATTGATCTCATTCATGACAAATTCCTCTCTAGGGTTTTCCAAAATCCTCTTCAATTGTTCAGGAAATGATCTTGAAGTTGACTACAAAACTGTCATTTGCGTAGCGTGCACGTTATGTAACTGCAACCTACAACAATTGCGTAGCGAACTTGCATAGCCCAGTGATTTTATTGAAACCCATGCAAATTCAGGTGGAAGAAACTTGATGAATACCAATTCTTACCTCAAAAACTATATTCTCATCCCCTCCCACTGTTCTTTCTAATCATGTGTGCCTACAATATTTGCATAGTGCATTGAGTTTTCTTGAAACCTGTGCAATCTTCTGGTGGCAGTAGCTTGTTGGAGACCTGTACTTACTTTGAAACCTGAATATCCATCACCTCCTGCTGACCTTTCTAACCATGTGTGCTTACATTACTTGCGTAGAGAGATCTCTCTATGCAAGTGTTGCGCATGACAATTTCCTAGACAAAACTACAATTGTGGCTTAGGAGGTATTTTTAGGCTGTCATCTTTCTCTTAATCATAGGTAGAAGGAGTATAAGGTTCCTTTTATAAATATATTGAACTTGACAACCTCCTCATTCCCCTTTATCATCATTGACTTTTCACTTTCTCACAGTGAACAAATGTTTTAGAAAATACTCAAAACCTATGATGACCCTTTTCCCCAAAAGGACAAAATTGTGAGGACTCTTCATTCATATTTCTTCTATCTCAGCAAGAAGTTTCAGCTTACCTTTTCCCTAAAAACAAAGATGCTAACATTTGGCTCCAATGGGGATATTATCCTTCCAGTGAGGTAGAAAAGAACAACCAACCACGTTCCTTATCCATTGGGTTGATCCAAAACTTTGATATCTGCAAACTGTATTCTGATATGTCCAACAACCTGACTTGTAACCAATTAATTGTAATTGAAACAAAAAATTCTTGCAACTAATAACTTCGTTTAGCACACTCTATACACTAAAATATGAAATGTAAACCAAACCCCATTTATTTCTTGGTTACTTAAGATATAATAAGATTTTTTCACATCTACATCAATCCCATAAATAAGAACATGAATCATGTATACATCAATATGATGATCTATTTGATTTTCAGCCAAAGAAGAAGCCATGTTTTGCTGGAAATCTTCATGAACATTTTCATAAAACTTTGGAGAAGGAAAAATAGTTTTAGCAACAAGATCTTGATCAGATCCATCTTCAACCAAGGGAGGAGTTATTGTTTGTTTTCGGGATAAATGTTCATAAAGATCTTCTATGATTTCATCGTTCATACAATCTTCATCACTAGAAGCGTTTTCAAGGTATTGAATGAAGCCTTCACAAAATTCACAACAATCCTCAAACACCAAGAATGAAGGATCATACACTCCATAATACTTAAATAATGTTATGTGGAAATCCTTAAAAGAGTATAAGCTACCTGGTTTTAAGCCTTCATACCATAATCTTTCTTTCCCCTCTATAGTAGCCATAAACATTTTCATCAAACAATCCTCATGAAACTTAATATCAAGCTTGTGTATATGCAAATGAAACTTTATTAAATGAAGAACAACATCATCCCTATTTTGATCTCTGAATTTTGGAAAATAAGTTTTCCAATCTACACAAGGCATGTGATTTGGAAAATCGGGAATGTGAGAGCGATTCATGGGAGCATAAATTGCATATATTGAACTCATCTTCGGATAGTGGAGTCACCAATGATGCTTTGAAATCTGGATTTTGCATTGAGAGTGGAGTCACCAGTGAAACATTAAACTTATGGATTCTTCAAGGTTGGAGTCTCCAGGTGAATAATGTACAACCTTTCTATGTTTGACTACTATTCACCATTAGTACTCAAATATGAACTTTGGTGTTTATCCTAGGGAATAATTCACCTTCGGTCCCCGACAACGGCGCCAAAATGTTAACACTTAGTATTTTCTTTGGGTTGTATCAAAGAAACCCCAAGGTAACTATTTCAACCAGTTTTAGATTGTATTCTGACCTATACAATCAGAGAGGTCTCTCTAAAAAATCAAAAGGATTTCACACTCAATAAATATACAAGAATAACACTCAGAGGTCAGATTCTGATATAAGATAGGTTTTTTTTTTTTTTAAGAGATGGTAGGAAAGGAAAGAGAGAAAGTACCATTGGGTAATGGAGTCAATATTTGAAAATGAATGAAAACAATGATTGGTAGGTAGAACTTTCCAGAGGAACAAAGGATAAATTAGGTGATGAAATTTCAGTTTTGAGTCTGTTTGTGTAGGGTGGAAGAGGAAAAGAAGCATATAACAGAATTAGAGAACCATGAAATATGAATTATGACCTAGTTAAGAAGAGAAACAAAGTTTAAATCACTTGAGTCTAAAGCACCATTAGATGAATTCTAGACCCTTTAATTATCCAATTTAAACAGAAGAAAATGAAGATGAAAGTAGGGACACAGGAATTACATACAAAGATAAGAGTACAAACTTCATACCACCACCATTAGAATCTTTTTCATAAAAAGTTCAGGACTTCTGCATTTGTATTTCATTCAGATTCAGAGAATATTACAATAAGGATCAAAATGACTATACTCTTTGCCAACTCCCCCACCTTTTCACCTTCAAAGTGCTCAAATATATAGATAAATATCATATTCTAGCATAAGGAGGTCGAAATCCATATTTTCCAAAAATAGAGAGTTGTTACAATAACTTAGGAAATAATATTTGCCAAATATCTACTCATATCCTACTATCTAGGGTTTGATTTTTGACCAACTAAAAATGTGCCAACTGAAAATAAAATCATGGGATCTGATAGGAGAGTATCCAAGATTCAATATCCATATCAATTTTAGATCCACCTTGATGAGTTGGAGGACTATCAAGTCAAATTTCAAAGATTTTAGAACTCTGTCAGCAAATCTGGCTTGGAGAAATTCTGGAAAATAGGCCTCAAAGTTCATTTCATATCTTCCTAATAATAACACCTGTTTAAAAAATAAAAGAGTTTTTTGTTATTGGGTCCATTCTTGACAAAAAAAAAAAAAAAATTCAAAAATTCTTCTCCAACTCCTCGGAATATGTGCCCAAAGATGATGACTAAAACAGGAAAACATTAAATGTTAAAATCTGGAAAAATGGACCGTAAAGATCCATTTGAATATCTCAAACTATGACACCTGTGTAAAAACTAAGAGGTATTTTTTGTTGAGTTGATTCTTGACAAAAACCTCTAAAGGTTTTTCCAAAATCCTCTTAAGTTTCTCAGGAAATGATATTGAAGTTGACTGCAAAAATGTCATTTGCGTAGTGTGCATGTTGTGTAACTGCAACCTACAATAGTTGCGTAGAGAACTTGTGTAGAGAAATGATTTTCTTGAAACCCATGAAAATTCAGGTGGAAGAAACTTGATGAATATCGGTTCTTACCTCAAAAACTATATTCTCATCACCTCCCATTGTTATTGCTAATCATGTGTGCCTACAACATTTGCATCGCAAATTTGCGTAGTGCATTGAGTTTTCTTGAAACCCATGCAATCTTCTTGTGGAAGTAGCTTGCTGGAGACCTGTACTTACATCAAAACCTGAATATCCATCACCTTCTACTGAAATTTCTAACCATGTGTTCTTACAGTACTTGCATAGTGAGAGCTCGCTACGCAAGTGTTGTGCATAACAATTTCCTAGACAAAACTGCAATTGTGGCTTAGGAGGTGGTTTTAGGTTGTCATCTTTCTCTGAATCAGAGGTACAAAGAGTATAAGGTTCCTTTCATAACAATATTGAAGTTTAAAACATCCTCATTCCTCTTTATCATCATTTACTTTGCATTTTCTCACAGTGAACAAATGTTTTAGAAAATACTCAAAACCTTTGATGACCCTTTTCCCCAAAAAGACAAAATATTGAGGATTCTTCATTCATATTTCTGCTATCTCAGCAAGAAGTTCCAACTTACCTTTTCCCTAAAAATAAATATGATAATAGCGCACAGGATTGTGGTGGCCAACTATTCACAAGGATTCAAAGGAATACTATCAAAAGTGTGATGTTTTTCAAAGAGTTGGGAAACCATCCAGGAGGGATGAAATGTCATTGAGAACTCAAGTAACTTTACAAGTCTTTGATAAATGGGAAATAGACTTTGTAGGTCCAATTAATCCACAAACATGAAGATCATGAGCTAGATATATTATTACAATGACAAAATACTTGACCAAATGGGTCGAGGCAGCACCAGTAAAGGATTGTAGCGTAGATACTACAACACACTTTTTATTTGAATAGGTAGTAACAAGGTTTGGATTCCCAAGGATATTGATGAGTGATCAGGGGACTCACTTTATTAATAGTATAATTGAGGCAATGCTTGAAGATTTTAATATACATCATCATAAGAGCACTCCTTATCACCCTCAAGCTAATGGAATAGTGGAATCCTTTAACAAGATTTTGGAGAATCTCTTGACAACGATTTGTAATGTGAACAAAGATGATTGGGATTTGAAGGTACCAACAATACTATGGGATTATAGGACTACTTGCAAGAATATAACAGGGCATACAAAATTTAGATTGGTGTATGGAAAATAAGCAGTAGTTCCCTTAGATTATTTGATACCAAGTCTGTGCATTGCAGCAATTATAGATATGACAGAAAGGGGAGCATCGTAGGAAATATTGGTTGAACTTATAGAATTGGAAGAGGACATAATCATAGAAGTTGTTGTGTTGGTTTTGTCACATGGGTGAGAAAAAACACAACACTTCCATGCTTAGTTAAGTTAGCTAAATAAGACAGAGGTTTGTGAGTTGATTAGATAACCAAATACACATGAAACAAAGAAATAAAACTAAGACAACAAAGAAATGAATGTTAGAGAAGCTTGCAAGAACTAGAACCATGAAAAGAAAAAAATGACCAATATATAGATACCAATGGATCAATATATTGATAGGATAAACACTGTAGAGAAAGGCAGGGACTTATGAATCCCCTCTTCCTCCTTGGGAGGGATCTTGAGTTCCCTAATAGGGAGATCTTCTCTTCATACAATGGAAAATGACAATGGTGAAGAAATATAATGCCAATCCTCTCAAGAGGTGACTGGAATGGCCCTTGCTATAGTTCTTGAATGATTCAAAGAGAAAAGAGGATTCTCAAATAAGAATTCTTGCATCATAACAATACCTTGAAGTTCTTGTTTTTCTAGCACACCCATGGCACATATTTATAATGTCCATTAATAGCAAGATATAATTGGTTCACAGTGTGAACAAGGGCCCTTTTAGGGCACTTCCTATCCCTTGACCAGCCTCCAAGCTAGATTTCTCTCAGATCTGAGTGCCAAATCATGATGGGGGTCAGACTAGAAGTGGTTGAGAGGCCAACAAGATTCATAAATGCGTCGTTCATGAGAAGTGTGTGGATTTTCTCGTAGACATTCATGCATATTGCACATAGTGTGCATTGAAGGTTGTGTTATCCCATGAACTATGCATGTGCTTCCTTTGGTGAATTTGCGCACTTTAATTTTTGAACCAAGTGTATAGTTTTTTTGGGTTTTTAATGGATTTCGGTGTTGTGGGTGGACTAATTGTTGTTGGAATTGATGTCTTTCTTCAACCATTGTGTGCAATGTTGCAGACAATTTTTCAGTGATGACAGATTCCCCCTGATGTGTGAGGTTAGGATCATACATATAGCCAAAATACATTAATGTTTCTTTTGATGAGAATTCCATTGTAAGGAAGAGTGAAGAGAGGAACTGCAAGAGAGATCCGCCAGAGAGAGAGGGAAAACTATGTGAACCAAACCTTTCTTTAGGAGAAAGAAAAAATTAAATTTGTATACAAACGAGGTGGGCATAACCCATGCTCATGTCATGAAACCAAAATGTGGGACTGTAACTGAAGATGTATGATGATGTTGATAGTTGCAGTGCCCTTGGGGGTGGTTGATAATGACAGATGATAGTTCTAATTGGTGAACTAGATCTGAAGTGAGTCATGGACGACTGTAAGAAATGTTAATGATGCATAGGCAATGATGGCCTATCAACTTCAAAGGTCTTTGGCTAGTATGAAACAACTGCAATGGTCACATAGTAAGACCCACAGTAACATGAGAGTTTTTTTAATTCAAATGTTATGGGGGTCAACAGAATCAGAAACGAATGATGATTCTCTCTGTTTTATCTGAGACTCCTCATTGAAAAGGTAATGAGATTCAAGATATTGTCGCCCTTATGGAAACTATGTTGATGTTGACATGAAGGGAGACGCGACGCCAAGAAGCTAAGGGATTCTTGAAATCCACTAAGTAATAGATGATATCATGTACTGATGAGTAACATGAACAAAGTCAAGATATTGGTGGGTTCAAGACTTCCCTTGGTTGGGGTGTTGAGGGATGATATGAAGCAACCGTAATACTGGATTTAGTGTCAGGGGGATGACCATATATGGGGTTAAAATGCACCGAAGGCTACCAAAGTGGGAACACTCATAGATTGAAGGCACATGCACTTGGGATACTCGAGGTTTGTTGACAATGTCGATATGAAAAGAAAAGGGTGGATGCCCCAACCAAGGGCGACATGGGTTTCTTTGCCAGGTAAAAGAAGGCCATCGAGGATGGTGACTAAAAAGCTATGTATATGCTAGAAAAAAAGTCTTTATACAATTACCAAAGAAATTAAGAATGATTTGGGTTGAGTATACAGATACAGAAACAGGTTCCCAAGTGAAAGATGGCTTGGCCCGTTTAGATCAAAAGTTTGTGAAAGAGAACTAGTGGAGGGTGGGGCCCCCATAGGTGGTTTTTTGTATTAGGTAAGTGGATGGAGGACAAGCTACAAATGGGAAAACTGATGGTGGATGAGATGGAAGGATAATAAAACTGTAGGAGTGAAGTCAATAGAACCAAGTATGGGGTTCATTCTTGGAAGTGTAAAATACTATCAGGACTCCCAACCCGAGGGAGTGAAATCAGCATGAGTGTCAAGTTGTCGAGGGGAACTATGAATGGGACAACTCATGTGGGGGAGATTGCTACCAGTTGACAGTACCAAAATTTGGCAAAGGTAAAGATACTACAGAGCCGAATGTAGGGACCCTAAAGGAAAATGTCAGAGGGTGTGACTGGGATATGAAATTGATTTACAGAGGGAATAATTTACATACCAGTGTCGAACATATACCTGAAGAGGTTGTAATATTGTTGAAAAATTACCTGCACACATAAAATGAAATACCCGACGTGAACAATATCTGATGATAAAGAATATATGACAGATATTTCATTAAAACAGAAAGTGAGCATGCGTACCTGAACGTGGCATGAGAAAAATGTTCCTCCGGGGAAAAGTGAAGATGATAACCTAGAGAATGTGAAGGTATAGATGGTTGGATCAAGATCTCATGGTTGAGAACGGATCGAAAAATAGAGGCTCTGGGCTCCAATAACAGAGTGTGGAAGTTGGGAAAAAGGAGATATATATGGATGGTGGGCCCAAAATTCCACCTCATTTTCACCTGTCACTATTGATGAGGTTACAATAGAGCTGTGAGGAGATTTGGAGATTACAGGAGCATGGGGCTATCGATCCAAGAGCGGCGAGAGACAATTTAGTGGTCCTATCATCATGCATTGTGTGAATTGGATAGATTGTGGGTAGGGGCTGTATGGAGGGTCGTACATGGGTTTTTAAGGGTAGGGGCCCACAAATGCGTGATAAAAGGGGAAATACCCGTGCATGTGTGCACGGGTATAACTCAGTTTTCTGCACATTATGTGTGGGTTTTTTCAATACAGTCACGCATGGTGAATGCGCAGTTGTGGCTAGAAATATCACACATAACGTGTGGTTGTTCTTGAGATAGTAATGCACATGTGTGTGAGGGATAGCGAGACAGGTGCACATTGGATGTGTGCATGTATGACTGACAGGTGTGCATCCATGCACGCCTGTCGAAGAGACAGATGCGCATTAGTGCACAGTTGTTTGAAGAACAATCATGCACATATGCAAAATTGTATGGGGTAAAACTGCGCACTGTGGGCATGATAAGGGGTGTATGATTTTTTAATATTTATGATTTTTTGATGGATGATGTGGCTGATAAGATGTTTCTGGGTGGATGTAGGTGATCAGTAGAGGCTAGAGAACTATGTCGATCCACTGGTGAGAGCGGGACTGGGACCTGTTGCGAGATCCTATGAGAGTGCAGCTTGGGGTTCGTAGACACTTGGAAGCCTGCGGGTTGGTCAAGTTTTTTTACTACCCCCTGATATGGTCGCAAGAGTTCCTACTACAATTCTTAATTAGGATGTGGAGCACTGATCTACAATGCTTCATTGTAAGGGGGAAGTAATTGACGTTCTCTACAACAGAGGACATGTACTTCTTGATGGGACTCCCATTCCATGGGAGGGTACTAGCCATTGATCCCCATCTACCAAGGAATAACATGGTGGAGACTATGGCATCTTAGCATTGCTTTGGGTTGAACCCTATGTTGGGGTCGATTGTCTAGATTGAGGCCATCGATGACTTGTTGACCGAGTGCATCATGACCATGGTGGTGAGGATCTACGGATCCTTAGGTACTCAGTGGATCACTGGTGGTCAACTCAGGGTGGTGGAGGAGGTCCTGGATGGGGACCTTTTTCCATGGGGTGTGATGATGCAAACCAGAATGATGACGTAGTTGAATCAGTTTCGGTGTGCCAACTCCGGTGACTTTGCATTCGAATCTGTTTTGGTGGCCTAGTTTTCAGAGAGGGTGCCTCTATTGTGCCTGAGGATTTTACTGGAGCCAGCATCGCAATGAGAGGCACGATTGATGCGATGGGCACATGTGTTAGCCCGACAAGGAGGAGGGGAGGGTGGCCACTACTTCACGACCATGGTGGCTTGAGTGTGGCATCAGATGCCACAAGTGATTCTATGATATCCATACACAGGTATGGACTATAGGCAGGATCCAGACATGGTGCCACCTCCTAGGGAGGACTAGGACCAGAGAGGTACATGTTGTATTTGTTTTTATTTTATTTTGGTAGATAACATTTATCATAGATGTATATGGATGCTGATATTATATCTGTGTTATTTTATAGATGTTGGACCCCAGGGATGAGAGGCAGAGGTCATCTAGGAGTTGTCTCGACGAGAGTTGACTTGACAGGAGCCCACAAAGCCGAGGGTTGGGAAGAGGCGTCGACAGGATGATGTCGGTGTTGGACCGAACAGAGAGCCACAGGGAGACGCCAAGGCCATGCTAGAGGATTTGCGTCAACGGTTTGAGTGGGTCCTTCAGGGTGTGATTGAGGGCATATGGGCCCACATCTAGGACAAGGAGGTCATGTACCAGTGTGTGGGGTTACCGGTATAGTGGCGGACAATGATCCGCAGAGCAGTAGTGGCAGGGGTAGCGATGAATGGTCAACTACCTCCTAGAGCTGGAGGGCCCCCAATTGGTGGGGCACCTCTGGATGACCGAGGACCTAGGGGGAGCTCTAGGGGCACCTTGAGTGTTGATTTTTGTATGTACAGGTTTGGGAGCCCGATTTTGTAGAGGGTAGTTGATACCTATTTTTGTACTTATAGGGGTGATGGGACTCATGAGCCTACGGGCAATTGTATATCTATTTTTTGTAAAACAATTATGACCTTGATGATATATATGATGGATATATTTTGATCATTATTGTCTTTATGTTCAGTGTTTCATGATTTATGATGTCTATGCTATATGTTGACAAATGTATGATGTTGTTTAATGTGATAAATGCCAATCTATTACTAGGTTAGCCATGTGATTTTCTAATTGATTGAGGTTTCTTGTAATATGTGTAAATGTGATGGAATCAAATTTGTGAGATAGGAGTCTAAATTATATGTATTTTTGGAAGAGGCAAGGATCGTGAACATTATACATGTTGTTGAGTTGCAGGAAGACAAGTCGGGAATCTAAGAGAACACTAAGGTGACAAATGTGGCGGTGACTGGCCTCGACAAGGAGACCAATGACGACATCATATTCGGCTTGGTTGTTGGTGGTTGGGCCTAAGAATATGTACAGTATATGTGAGGGGGTATAGAGGGCCCAAGTGACTAAATCGATATTCTAGGTCCAACGGATGACACTGTCAGCGTAACCGATGTGGTAGGCTAACGGATGATGCATTTGTAACTAACATGAGTGATAGATCAGACATGAGGAGTGGTGGTAGTAAATAAGAATAAAAACTATACAAATGTGTACAAAGAGAAACCTAAGGTACAGGGGCTACGCTTAGGCGTAAAATTTCTTCAAGTATAAACCGTTGACAAGTTCCTTGAGAGGGAAGCCTTATGGAGAGGCCAAGATGTAGGCGCCTTTAGTGAGGCAATGTTGGATGATGAAGGGTCGGTGCCATAATGAATCGAATTTCCCATGGCCAAGAGTGCCATGGGTGATATCATAGGATAACACGAGATCACCTTCGTTAAATGAGCGAATATTGACATGGTGGTCGAAGGTGGATTTGGACCATTTTTTAGCTACCTCATTGTGTTGTAATAAAGATCAACGGTCTTCATCAAATGATTCTAAGGTCAGTAGGCGCTTCTCCATTGGAGAAATTTCGGGTAATATCTCTATGGCAATACGTAACGTGGGGATTTCACACTCGATAGGGAAGGTGGCTTCAATCCCATGGATGAGATGGAACAGTGTAATACCGATGGCAGTTTTGACTACCATGCGATAATCCCATAAAGCAGAAAACAACATATGATGCCATTTGGTATTATGTTTTTTGACAGTGTGTTGTAGCATGGTTTTGAGGACTTTATTGACAGCCTCAACCTATCCATTGGACTGAGGGTAGTATGGGGAGGAAAGCTCACGTGTGAAGCCTAAATTTGAGGAGAGTTTGGCAAATATCTCATTCTCAAAATGTTTACCATGATCGGAAACTAACTGTTGCGGGACTCCGAACCGGGTAATGACATGGTTGAATAAAAAATGTGTTGTGGTGTCAGCAGTGTTGTTAAATGTGGGCATGGCGTCGACCCATTTGGTAAAATAATCCAATGCCATGACAATGTAATTGTGTCCATTACTATATGGAGGATTACAAGTCATGAAATCGATGTCCCATTTGCAAAAGGGGTCGGCTATGATGAATGGGTGTAAAACAGTTGGTGGAGCTCGTGCTTTGTTTGCATAAATCTTAAATCTGTCACATCGCTTGACAACGTGTATGCATTCGTGAAACAAAGTGGGCCAAAAGTACCCTAATTGAATTATTTTTTGGGCGGTGGACATACCTAAGAGGTGACCACCGCAAGTGCCACTTTGGAAATCATTCAAGACTCTGTCAACTTCATCGATGGTAAGTGTTGGCATAGGGGGGAGAACCAGGGTTTAGCTCTAATAGTGCACCAACAAGCCCTAACTACTGGCCCTTTTGGCAACACCTATGAAGCAGATGCAGTCTCACCTGAAGTAGCAATAGGGGATTGTAGGACACATGTGTCTACAACCAGAGGAAATGCAAGTGGAATCAAGGAAATCACACACGTAGATCGGATTATTCTTTCCACGCATAAACCTACTTCTCACAGTTATATATCAGATCTAACATACTAATGCATCATCGGAGTAATAGAGAAAAGAACAAAACATCAATCACACACAACAACAGGATATATGTGGTTCACCCTCTCCCTAGGGCTACGCCCACAAAACTGTGATTTATAATATATTAGGTGAAAGCTTACAGTTCTATCTACGCTCTTAGCTTGCAGATCTCTCTCTTTCTCTCTTCTCTCTATCTCCCTTCCCTGCACACCTAGCTGTAGAGTTGATCTTCACACCCAATTGAAGATCTTTACAACATAGACTTCTCTCTCGATAACAACAACAATCAATTCTCATACATAATCTATCCTTATCTCTAACTCATCCCAGGTCCTCTTGACCTTTATTTATACATTAAAATATCTTAGCAACAGCCTTAGGACGAAGCCTAGGTGTCAAAACCCTAGATACCAAAAACCTAGGTGTCTAAAACACTAGGTCAACTTGACCCACTTTTTCAGAGCTCCGTCAACCTGTGTCTCCTTCCTTCCTACGAGGTTCTCCAAAGATTTTTCTACTTGCTGAGTTTTCCACGATCCATATTCCTTGCTAATCTGTCTTCCTCTATATCCTCATCCAATGGCTTTCTCTCTTGAACTTCGCTTCATCTTTTCTTCTTCTTTAACCACTTCGACCTGATCTTAGTCAACCTTTATTCCGCGCAGTTCACGTTTCTCCTTTTCTTCCATCACATTCACTTTCTTCCATAACCAAGGGCCAACAGGGCCCCAACACTCACTTGTGACTTGTCCCAAGGCACTATGATTTGAATCTTTTGTTGTACCTCGACTTCAGACTGCGCAACATAGCTTTTTCTTTCTGCTTTGTTCCTCTATCCTATGTGCAGACTTTCTTTCTTGTGTCTGGTACCTAGTCTCAAATGCACCTGGTACCTAGACCCTTCACCTTCTACCATTATCGAAAGTTGTGAGGTATTTGGTTGTCATAGTACAATTTCAACTAGCTCCCATTCACCAAGCCTTCCTTTCACTCCCCATTCAAAGTCTTCAGTTGAGCATCTCCTCCTTCTATAACATAGGAAACCTCATATGGCCCCAGCCAATGTGTTCTAAACTTCCCTGGATGCTTCATGAACTTGTTATCATATACCAATACCAAATCTCCTTTCTTAAATTCTTTCTTCTTGATATGCCTTTCATGGTAGGCCTTTTCTCATTCCTTCTGAACCTGTTAGTGAAATCCTACAATAAATCTATCTTCTTCTAGTTCAAGAAACTACGCAAGCCCCTCTTGAATAGCGCCAATGTCATCCATATATTTAAACACTGTAAATATTAAGCTAGGAACTAAATATTCCATGGGTACAACTACTTCTAGGCCATAAACCAACTTAAGGAGGGTCTGCATTGTTAGATTCTTACAAGTGGTTCTATAGGCCCATAACCCTACTGGTACTCTCAAATCCCAATCATCTCTATCATAGATGATTTTAGGGGCGAAATTTCGCCCATGGGCGAAATTTAGGGGCTTCCAATTTTTTATTGGGCGAATTTTTTGTATTAAAGTGATTTTTTAAAACTTATAT
>SNQJ01S0020218.1:44904-61747 GCA_010110895.2 Picea sitchensis
TGACTAAAATATTCGCCAAAAAATTATATATACATTTTATATTATTGATAAAATAGCCCTCAATTTTTCCTATGTATCATGGGGATTCGCCCATTTATTATACATATAAATTTAGGGGGGGTTCTTAAAATCACCCCTGATCTCTATTCACACTGCAAATATTCATCAGCGATGTCTCTAAGATATTGTTGAATGCTTCAAATGTACCATTCGCCTGCGGGTGGTATGGGGTGCTCTTCTGATGGTGAACTTCAAATTCCTAATTCAAGGCTTCAATAGTATTATTAATAAAATGCATTCCTTGATCGCTTATCAGGGTCTTCGGGCATCCAAACCTAGTTATGATTTCATCAAATATGAATTGCACAACTGTAGTTGCACTACAGTCCTTAAATTCTCTTGCTTCTGCCCATCTAGTCAAATACTCTGTTGCAGTGATGATGTATCTGGCTCCTATGCGCTTCCCTGGTGGGTTTATAGGTCCCATGAAGTCAATGGCCCATTTCTCAAATGATTGTAAGGTTAGCTGGGGTGCTAAAGGAATCTCATCTCTTCTGGATGGTTTCCCAACTCTTTGGCATACATCACAGGCTCTGTAGTATTCTTTAGCATCTTTGTGTAAAGTGGACCACCAGAGGCCATCTCTAACAACCTTTTGCGCTGTTTATTTTCTTGTGTAGTGTCCTCCTACGATGCCTTCATGAGCTTCTGCTAAAATCAGTGGTCATTATGCCACCATAACACATCTTCTCAGGATCTCATCGGGTCCCATCTTATATATATGTCCAGCTATAAGCGGAAAATCTGCAGTGTGCACTACCAGTTGTTTCTTATGAACGATTGTGTATTCACGAGGCACTATTTTTGTTGATAGGAACTGAAATATATTGGCAAAGCGATCATCAACCTTTCTAATGGCCAACAACTATGCATCTGGCAGTGTGTCCTCCAAACTAGTGGGTTCCTCTCCATGTTCCAACCTAGACAAGTGGTCAAGTCCCTTGTTCATCCTTCCTGGCTTTACCACAATTTAAAAATAATATTCCTGAAATAACAGAAGCCATATGCATATCCTTCCCCTCAACATTGTCTTTTTGACTAGGTATTTCAGCACAGAGTGATCAATTAACATCTTAAAGTGTCCTCCTAACAAGTAGTGACAAATTTTCTACAGCGCATACACCATGGCTAAACCTTCTCTCTCAGTGGTGGTGTAATTTATCTCAGTTGTTGATAGCTTCTTGCTAGAAAATGCTAATGGGTGGTCAATATATCCTACTCCTGTTTGTGCTAATATTGATCCTAATGCAATATAAGATGCATCTGCATGCACATGAAATTCCTTGCTCCAATCTGGAAAAACCAGAATAGGCACAGTAACCATTTTTTGTTTTAGTGTGTCAAAGCTCTTCTGACATTCTTTTGTCCATTGAAACTGACAATATTTCTTCAGAAGCTCCCCCATAGGTGTTGTAATATGTGCATATCCCTTAATGAACTTCATGTAGTATCCAGTATGTCCCATCACAATGTGAATCTGTTTGATTGAAGTAGGAGGGGGTAAATCGAAAATAATGGCAATCTTAGATGGATCTACCAACAACCCCTACTTACACACAATATTTCCCATCAACACTCCAAAGGGCAAAAAGAAGATGCATTTCTTTAGGTTCAGGGCAATCTGACATTGCCTGCACTTATCCAACATTAGTCGTAAGAATTCAATATGGCTTTGTAATAATATGAAAACAGTCCAATCATCAAAATCTGCTTCCAGAAATTTATGTAAAAACTCCTTGAATGCTTCGACCACCACCCTAGAAAATATGGTTGGTGATTTCTTCAATACAAAGGCATCATTGTGGTAGGATCCCCATTCTGTTGCAAACGTGGTCTTATGAGGATCTTCCTTGACAATCCTGATTTGATGGTATCCTAAGAATCCATCGGTGAAAGAGTAGACTTCCTATCCTCCCACGTTATCTAACACTTATTCAATAAATGGTGTAGGGAATGGATCATGTAGACATGCATCATTCAACTTCCTGAGATCTACACAGATTCTGATCTCTACTATTTTCTTATCCTGAACCACCCTATGGCTAATCCACTTTGATTCTTCAACAGGTTCTATGATTCCTGCTTCTAGCATTCATTCTAATTCAATCTTCACTTTCTCCTTATATTTAGGGTTCAATCTATAGGGTCTTTGCTTAACTGGCCTTGCATTTGGTTTCAAGGGGATCGTCATCCCTCCCATGGGCCCTTTAATACCCTTCATATCAGTGAACTTGGTTGGAAACAAGTCTCAATATTCATGCAGTAACTCTGTGATCTTATTAATAGTGGCATCATCCCAGTAATATCCAACATTAGCAGGCTTAAGTGCTTGCTCTCTTCCAATATTAAATTTCTTGATTTTGATCGACTGTCCAATAAAAGAGATTTCTACTCCTAGTTCTTCTATGTCTCTTTGTCCTTTTGTTTCTACGATTTTCACATTCCTAGGATCATCATCTTCATCGACATGGATATTGTAACATCCTTGCAATTTCTGAAGAGGTGTAGTCCATTCATTTTCTTCTTGCTCCACAGGGAGGCTAGTTGTTTCCTCAAATACTTTTTGTCTTACAACCTATAAAGCTTGATCTACCAGAGGGTGCTGACTTTCAAATAAAAATGTAGCTACAAAATTCTGAGTCATACCTTGCCAATATGCAGTGGTGAGGTGGAGTTATGCTTCAAGGTACCAGTTGATAGGCATTGTGTCTAGAGTATTGATGAATTTATGCACCCACTTCTCTTGAGGAATGCAGCTCCAGGCCTCCTCACAACCTCTGACATGGTATTTCAGACAGCTTTGACCTGTGTACCTAAATTTTCATCCTTCGACTTGTTCTAAAAATAGCATTGTCAGCAAAGTGTGACATTGTATCTAGTTCGTGATGTTCCTTTTATGTGTTCCCCACCATCTTGTTGGAGTATATTTCAAAGCCTCATCCAATGCCAACAGTCTATGTTGTACTGGTACAGTTTCTTCAAATTCCAATAATAAAGTTTCTAAGTGATTTCGACCATCAAATGTAGGTAAATTACTTACTGTTGTGCCGATCCAACAAATTTCTCTGGTCAGTCTAACACATCTCCGTGTAGATACTTCATACATTTTATTCTGGCAGTTCTCCATTGCTTCTTCTGAGTCTGATGAACATGCACTGTCACTTCGCCATCTTAAATTCCCAACTACTGTAGGATTAATGTAATCTTATTGTGTTGTTGTCAGTTTGTAAATATTCTCCAACATATAAGTGCGATCTTATTCTCTGATGGGCTCTGTGTATCTAAGACCTTCATAAGGATCCAAAGGTGCGATGACCCTGAGGCCATCACCTTCAAACGTCATTCTTCTTTTCTTCAAGTCAACAATTGTAGAATTTTTGAAATCCCAATCAATTCCTAACAGCGCAGGGTAAGGACAACTATCATCGACTATCTAAATCACCTTGAAGTCCACAATTTTTCTGACCCCATCGATGTCCACAGGGACATGTTCCAGTCTTCCGAAGGGGCTCACATCCTGTTGATTTTCCATCCTAGCCCAAATGGGGGAATAGATCAACTTAGGTTTTCCCATCAGTGCCCAAGTCTTCTTCGTCATAACATTGACCTTCGATCCTAAGTCAAGGACCACATAATCTATATCATACTCTCCAATTTGAGCATTAAGGTGTAGATCCTTATTTGTTCTTCTCTTTTTGGATAGTTGATGTACTGCTTTATTCAGTAGAGGATCTACCTTTCCTAGATAATATTGTTTGATCAAGTTTTATAGATCTTGTACAACACTCTCATCCTTTATCAAATTAATGAAAGTGCATACAAATTTCATGAGTCTGCTTCCCTCTTTTCCTTCTCCAGGCGAAGAAGATTGATCAAAGGCCATGGGCATTCCACATTCTCTCACTTCTAGTTTTTCCTTTGATGAAGAATCCTGATCTCTTCTAAACTATTTTCCTACCTCTTCAAATGTTTTCTTCTCTCTCTTTGGATCAAACTCCTATGTCCTCCCTGGAGTCACCCTGTCTTCTCCTGTAGCAGTGCCTCCTCTAGTGATAACAACGACTCTGGGATCTACTCCACGAGGTTCTGTTGTGATTAGTTGTACTTGTTGGTTCCCTCCTAATCTTTCCTGAAGTTTGGCTAACAAAGTAGGTCAATCTTCTATGACATGTTCAAATGAATTGCAGTAACTGCAAGTGATACAAGGGTTATGATAGTCCCTTTCCAAATGACCTAGTTGTGCGTAGTTGTAAAAAATGATCTGACCTATACCTTGGCCCATGCCTCCTCCTCATCCTCTTCCTCTAAATCCACCACGAGGGATGAAGTTTTCTCTTCCAAGGGAATTATATTGAGTAGTGTTCCCTTCTTTCTATACTTCACCTTGAATTTTGTAGATATCCCTTGATCTTTCATGCAAGAGGTCCTAATATCTACAGTCCTTCTCATCATGACCCACAGATTTACAAAATGTGCAGTAGAGGTTCGTAGGTTTCTGATCATACTTTCGAATTTAATAGCATTCTCCAGGGCGATGTCTATTTCTACATACCTTGTACCAAGGTAGAGTAACTTGCCTCAAAGGGCTCAGAGCTCCAGAAGACAAGTATTCATGAAATAGAGGATAGTGTCCTTGTCACGGCCTTTTGACTTGCATCTAATGCACCAGATGTCTTATCTCTTATCTTTTCCCTTATATTTTTTCATATATTTGACCTGTAGTGATAAGCTAGTTAGCTGACTCAATATTTGACTCATACCTGAGATGGATTCTTCCATAGGAGTCGATTCAAGTTTCATGGCGATATCCAACGCCTCAGCCTACGAAGAAATATTCTACTACATCATAGGGAATATGATGTGTGGTAGGAGGGCAGCAATGAACCATTCTTTGTTCTGCTTGTCTGGGATCTGAAAACTCAAATGACCTATCAAGGTCTTAAACCTCTGATCAAACTCCCAAATAGGTTCAGCTACTTTATGCTTGATTTATTTCAACTCTTTGATGCACTACGATTCCGACTTGGGTTTCTTGAATTCAGCAGTCAATGCAGTCTTAATCTCGTTCAGCGGTTTCGGCTGAACAAATCCTTGGACAAACTTCATGTACCAGCTCAGTGCGCAGTCTCTTAGGGTAGTACTAAATTGAGCTCGTTTAACATCTTCGTCGGTGACATTCCTAATACTCCATACAACTTCACATAGACATCAATGTTGGTCATGATCTTTAGATCCATATCCTCTAAAGGTGGGTAACCTCATCTCATCTTCCATAGATCTTCCTAAGGTTCCTGACTGAGTATGCACTGAACCACTTGCACCAGTTCTCTAAGTGTTCTAATAACTTAGGTTACTCTGGTTACTTAATGTTGTTAAAACAATAGGGGGGTGTAATAGCACTTACTTCAACAGTCTGCGTAGTCCTTGAAGTTTCTGACTCTTCTCGACGAGGTTCTTCAGTATTCTCTTATTATGCCCTAGAAGACTCTTAATTTTACTCGTTTGACAACTCTTCTTCTTCTCCACTGTAGAACCCTTTTTCCTGTGTTGGTTCATGACTATGCTCAAACAAGTTCACTGGAGGAAATTCTCTGAAGGTTCTCCCACTATGCATGTGTTCGACCTCTGTGTCATTGTCGTTGTCTGAATTCTTTAACATTATCTTTTTCAGTCTAACCCACTATTGTATTTTCAAGATGTTCTTCTCATGCAATAGCATCTTGATCTTCAACTTCAAGAAGTGTAAAAAATTTCCTCTAGGTCCCTTAAAGAAATATCTCTTTGCTTGGCTATATGACTCTACTCTGTCAATATAAAACTCAGTGATATATCCTCCAATGGTACTATCAAACCAATGATCTACTTCTCTTGACATGGTGTTATCAACTCTCTTGACCTTCTTGATCGGCGTCAACATCCAAACCACAAGAGGTCTAGATCTGTTCTCAAACTGGGTATCTGCTAATCTGGCCAACCACTCATATAGATCCTTATGAGTCCCTCCAAAGAAAATCTCATGTATATAAGTAAAGATATACCTTCCCAACCAGTCTTCTTTGCTAATATTAGGGTTCTTATTATGAGCTTTTGCGAAGTCCTTCTCTTGTTCTTATATCCACTTCTGAATATTTTTCTTCAATGGAAACCACCTTGACATTCCCTCAAGAATATCCCAGTCCCGGCAATGGAACCATTTGTTGGAACAGGAGAAGACCCAGGGTTCAATTCTAATAGCACACCAACAATCCCTAATTACTATCCCTTTCAGCAACACATGTGAAGTAGATGGAGTCTCACCCAAACTAGCAATAGGGGGTTGCAGGACACATGTGTCTACAACCAGAGGAAATGCAAGTGGAATTAAGGAATTCACACATAGAGATCGGATTATTCTTTCCAAGAACAAACTTACTTCACACAGTTATATATCATATCTAACATACTAATATATCATCAGAGTAACAGAGCAAAGAACACAACATCAATCACACACAACAACAAGATATACATGGTTCACCCTCTCCATAGAGCTACGTCCACAGAACTGTGATTTATAATATATTAGGTGAAATCTTACAGTTCTATCTGCACTCTTAGCTTGAATATCTCTCTCTTTCTCTCTTCTCTCTATCTCCCTTCCCTGTGCACCCAGCTGCAAGGTTGATCTTCACACCCAGTTGAAGATCTTTACAACACAAACTTCTCTCTCGGTAACAACTATCAATCAATTCTCATACATAATCTCTCCTTATCTCTAACCCATCCCAGGTCCTCTTGACCTTTATTTATACATTACAATAGCTCACCGACAGCCTTAGGATGAATCCTAGGTGTAAAAACCCTAGATACCAAAACCCTAGGTGTCTAAAACCCTAGGTCAACTTGACCCACTTTTTTCAGGGCTTTGCCAGCCTATCTTTCCTTCCTTCCTGTGAGGTTCTCTAAAGCATCTACCAGTGGATTTTTACACTTTCTGAGTTGTCCATGATCCATATTCCTTGTTGATATTTCTTCCTCAATATCCTTGTCCAACGGCTTGCTCTCTCGGACGTTTCTCCATCTTTTCTTCTTATTTAACCAATTTGAACCGATCTCAGTCAACCTTTCTTCCGTGCAATTCATGTTTCTCCTTTTCTTCCATAACATTTGATTTCTTCCATAACCAAGGGCCAACAGTAAGCCAACGTCGAAGTATGGGATCAACCCCGCGTTGATAGAGAATGTCTCCGATAAGGAGGTATCAGGGGGCCTGATGGAGAATGTGTTGAAGATCATCTTGGGAGAGACAAGAACCAAACTTATGTGTGTGAAGGTAAACGAGGAGGTCCCCATACCAAGGATCGTTTGATGGGATGAAGAAGAGGTGTTCATCGAGGAAATCCTCATTTATGGGAGACGCTTTGGCATCTGAGAAAATGTCGTAATGATTTCAGCTAGGACAAGATATTTCTTTCTTTTGGGAGTAGATAAATCTAGATCATATTCCTAGAGGATAACGATCCATCAGGAAAATTTGTCATGGATATGTCGTCAACTAAGAAAGTACTACATGGGGTTGGAAACAACTATGACCTTGGTAGTTCGAAGAAGAATATAATGGCGCAGTTTCTGGAATTCGAGAACAACTGCTAACACAATTTTTTCATCATGATTTTATTTAAGGGGTGGTCCTGAAATATTTTACTTATGTAGTAAATCACATGTTCATGCCCATCATCCCCTAATTGGATGAGGAATCCTGTGAATGAAACAACGGAGGATGATAAGTAGAGGATGTAATCACGATCATAGTATGGGATACTAATCAAAGGGGAATTAGAGAGGTTGGCTTTTAAATCATCAAAAGTTGCTTGAGCATGTTCGTCCCATAGAAATTGGATATCATGACACAGTAAGTCAAGAAAACCATGTGCGTGAGTGGCATAGTCTAGGACAAAGCGGTGTAAAAAGTTGGATTTTCCTTGCAAGCTTTGCAGTTGGCATAAAGTCCTAGGTGGTGGGATTTTTGTGATAGCTTGGACCTTGAGGGGGTCCACATTGATGTCATGATGGGAAATGATGAACCGGAGGAGGCATCCAGTAGTGATGCAAAAGATGCACTTGAGAGGGTTCAAGAGGATATTATATTGGTGACACCATTGGAAAACAATGCATAAATCGTCTAAATGTTTGGTGTGCTTTTTGGATCGAGCAGTGAGATCATCCAAATAAGCGAGGATGATGTGAGAAATATCATGAAAGACATAGGTCATGGCCCATTGGAAAGTAGCATCGGCATTTTTTAGTCCAAAGGGCTTGACACGATAAGCAAAGGTACCCCAAGGGGTTTGTAAAAGCGATTTTGTATTGATCTGCTGGGTGGATCTGAATTTGATTGTATCTGAAGAACCCATCCATAAAGGACAGTTCCTCGTGGTCAGCACAATCATCGATTATTTGTTCATTGAAAGGGGTTGGGAAGTTTTCTTTGGGACAAGTGTGGTTGAGGTCACGAAAGTCAGTGTAGACGCGAATAGTTCCCTATTTTTTGTTAACGGGGATGGTATTGGTGACCTAAGAAGTGTACACAATGGGGTAAATGAACCTGACATCGCTTAATTTGTAAATTTCGGCTTTGATAGCCATAGATTTGGATCGGTGTAGGGGGTGTTTCTTTTGATGAAAAGGGGCGATATACGACCATGTTTCGATTCAATTTTTCACTATAGAAGGATCAAGGCCCAGGATCTCCATATATGATAAGGAAAAAATATCATTGTATTCCTGAAAGAGAGCTTTATAAGTAATGATTTCTTCAAGGGAGCATGCGGCGCCAATGGCTATTTCTTCTATGATTCTAGGTTTAATGGAAATGTCAATTTTGGCTATGGGGGAGATGTTGGCCATGTTGCCTTCTTCAAAATCATCTGGGCCAGGGATAAGGTTCTTAAACCAGTCAACATGCCCGGGAATAATAAGATCCTTGGTTTCGATCACTCACATGGGGGCTTTATTGGGAGGGTGAAAGACCTCTTGTGAGAGAAAAAGTGCTCGATGATAGAGCACATTCCAAGGGAAATCATGGGTAGTTAATTCCTCCAATATGTCTTCGTCGCTGTGGAAAATGCGAGAGTACAAGGGATCCTGGGAGATGACAAGGGGAACTGTCAAGGGGTAAGTTTTATTGTCCTCAAGGGGTGAGGACGTAGAAGGGATATTATGTGTGAGGTGTGATGGATCGCTTGACATAAACCAAATGTCACAATACTGTGGATGGTACCTCGTTCACTCAGGGACTGATGACAAAATATAATGAATGCCAGTAATGTGAGCCTCAATAGGGAGTGTCAGAGAGGGCTCAGGCCAAGATGTGTGCCATGCTGCGGCTAATGTTTGGTAGAATTGAGGTAGAGATGGGTGTTGGCATAGGGGAAGACCCAGGGTTCAACGCTACAACAATGCACCAACAAAACCCTAACTACCAACCCTTTCGGCAACACCTGTGAAGAAAATGAAGTCTCAACCGAGGTAGAGGCAGGGGTGGTTGCAGGACTCAGATGTTTGCAACCTTAGCTGGGACACAAACCTATGATTCTAACACTTAACAGAGGACTTAGCAGTTAATCTTCATCAATATTCAGTTTTATTATACTTCGCAGATAACACAGAGCATCGCAACATTTACTTAGATCTAATATCTTTCAACACTTAGTAACAATAAAACAGATAAGATCCTGTAGATCATCACTAAGCATATTCATACATATCAAAGGTAACATTCATTCATAGCTCATAAGCACAAAGAATAAATATATCTATCTAAACACATCAAATCACTTAGCAAAGGATGAGACAAGCACATCAAGTCGAGGCATAGAGCACAACACACATATTTATCGTGGTTCACCCCCTCCCTAGGGATACGTCCACAAAGTCTTCTTCTTTATTATTGTCTTCAATCGGTTACAGCACAAAGCCTCCAAACCCTACTGTGCATAGGACAAAATATCTACACAGCTCGCTAGATCCTTCTTCCTTGCTTTTTACAGTCTCTCATAGGGACTTGCACTCAGCTCTGCAAGTCTTACACAAAATGCACAAAGCCTTACAATACTTGATCACACAGATCCAACTATTATCACTTTAGCCAACTTGCACTAAGAAATCACCAAGTGCACTAAGCAACAACTTATACTACTTATTACATTGCCTATCTATTTATACATTACAAACGTGGGCCTAAGAATGGATGAACCCATGGGCCAACATCCCTTCCCCATTACATTAACCCAAAACCCTAAAAGGACCCAAAAAGGGGTCTAGCTTCCATGAAATCCTCTTTGCTTTGCACTCCATCTTTGACAAGCTATCAAAGTCCCAAAAATCGTCAAATATGACCAAGTGTTCCTCAAAACTTGGTCAAGGGCCAACAAGCCCCCAACACTCACCTGTGACTCATCCTGATTCACTCAAGTCTGGGTAACTCTGCCTCAAAGTTCTTGATCTTGGCTCGAGATGCTTTGACTTGTCTCTGTGCTACTGCTTCTTGCTCAACAAACTCCTAAAAAATTGCTTCGCTAATAGGTCCTTCCACTTGTTGCTCGACTGTAGCAACTACTTGTTCAAGTAGTGCTCCTTGGCCTTCAATTTCTTCAAACAATAGGTAGGTCGACTCCTGGCTCGGCTGGAGTTTCTGGGTGACTTCCATCACTCCATTAGGTGCGGTAAGAATGAGTTGTTAGGCAGTGCGTTGTTCCTGGGATCTCTTCATCCTCTCGATGGGTGACATGAGATTGAGCTGCACCTATAATGTATCGGCTTGTTTCTTTTCTTCCTGGAGTTGGGACTCCAGTTTCTTCAACTCTGGGTCTTCATATAGTTGTTCGTATATCTACGTGCTTCTGCTACTTAGTTGTTTACATTCTGCAGAAAGTGTTTTAATCCTCTCGACTGCATTCTGAGAATTCAATTCTCATTGATCTCACACTTCTTATGGAGTCTGTGGTATGGTCTGAAGCTCTAATTCCATGACCCTATGTTGAAGTTGTTGAATAACTTCAGCCAGCTTCATCACTTGGCTCTCTATGGGCTCTTCGGCCTTCTTCTCTAAGCCAATCACAGAGAGAAATTCTCAGTTGACTGCTTCTTCAATTCCTATCTGCTTTGTGAGTAGTTTCTCTTTCTGTTTTTGGATCTTCGCCCTGTCTTCTTCAAATTTTGCTTGGAGAGAATTCTTCTCTTATTGCGCGGTTCAACATTGTTTAGTAAGTTCCTTATGTGATTTATTTAGGTCCTGGGTGGTCTGCACTTTTTCTTCCTGACGACGTCGAAGGCGTACTTCAACTGTATCAACAATCTTGCAGAGCTAAACTAATTCACCTCTCGCTTATGTTGTTCCTTCTGGCATAGGTGCAGTAGAGGTTGCTCAGATAGACTGGAGTGCTTGCTGTACTTCCTGGAGTGCGATATAAATCTAGATATACATTTGTTCCTGCTTCACCTCCTGCTTCTCTATGATTTCATTTGAAGAATCATTGACCCTTGCAACAATGAAATCAAAATCATCCAACACAAGGGCAGTTCACATCTTGGTTACATGGGTTCTTGGTTTCTTTCTGGAGGAAGATTTCAGAGGTGAGACCTTCCTTTTCTTCGATGAGTCTTCTTTGTCACGAGGATGTGGTACTTCGACTCTCTAGGTTTTTGTACCTTCTTCGTCATCACCTATTTCATTTGGTGTAATGGAAGTCATCCTTACAGATAGGTTGTCAACATCCTGAACTTCTTTAGTCTTCTTCGTCGACTTTGCTTTCTTTGTCTTACTGGGCCCAGGTGTATCCTACATAGTTCTGGGGCTGTTGATGTTAGACATTTATGTGGGGTCTGTTGGAACAAGGAGATTCACTGACCATTCTTTGGTGATCTCTTCCAGGTCTTATTCTGTCAGCTTATAATAGGACTGAATTTGTTCGTGGTGCTCATCAACACATGGGGTTAGGTATATAAAGTGGTGGTCTGTGCTGAACTTTATCAGAGGTCGAAATCTTTGTAAAGTGTTCAGGGTTATGTGTGGCTCGTTCCTTATGGATTCTTTCAATTGGTTATAGTATGTGTGGAAAATGACATTTGATTTCCATTTCTTTCTCAGGTCGTTCAAGTACCATAATGTACTAAACTTCACGGCTAGTGGCTCAAAGGGGTCCAGGTCCGAGAAGGTTGCACCTTCTAGTAGCTCCCATGCAACAAAAGATATCAGTATCAGGAACCATCTAAAATGGAATTCATGCCCCTGATCCTGGGATTCTCTACAGTCAATCTCTAGTTGATTCACTAGGTACTTCACCCAGTTCATCTATAGTCCCTTGACGCACTTTCCTGCAAGGTCAACTACAAAGCCAGATACTTGTGTTGGTCGATTCTTGCGTACCAACTTCCTTGCGATCAGTTCGCATGCGAGGTGCACTGCGCCACTTTCAATGGAAGCTACCTTGTAGCTTCTCACTCCTTTCTCAACATTGCCATAGTCTTCTTTGATCTTCTGTGGAAGAGCACAATCTACAGTCTTTCCAGGATAGTACTCATGGGGATCAGGGCCCTACACGCTAAGCATGGTGATCCTACTGATCGACGTTGGATCAACAATTATGCGACGATATAACCACAAGTATCCTCTATGGTAACTTGATAGAATTATTTTTACACAAGCATTCACTTCCTAGTGTCTGCCGAAGTGTGGTACTTTCATAACATTGAGCAAAGTAGACTGCACGAGGTTCATCGTCCATTGTTGAGGGATAAGCTTCGAATTCTTTCCCTTAGTTCTCGTCAAGTACTTATACGGGGCGAGCATGTTGTAAGCTTTACGGTCCCCCAGGTTAAAGTCGCAAAACTTCAACACTGTAACCTTGTATTGATCTGCGCGGTAGGTGCGCACTCCTTTCGATAGGTATGTAGTGACTAGGGTGTATTCAAAGTCTCTAGGGACACTGTCCCTGTTAATCTCACCGCTCAGAGGGGGTATGTAAGATGTTAGGATGGATGGCACTAACTTCGCGTTGGCTATGTCGTCCTTATGCTTAGTTCTTCTTTATGCACTGGCTCGAGATGTTCCTACTCGAGCAGTCGACAGGGAGTCTTGCACTCCTCCCATCGATGATGCTTGGACTTCGGTGGACATTCTTCTTTCCGACATGGTTCTCTCAGTCTTTAACTCAAGAACGACCTCTGTGATGGATTCCTCAAGTTCGGTGAGATTGTCAGACATACGCACTCAGGAAAGATAATCGAGGTCATGATGATCTCAAAATGATGCACTAGGATGAGAAATCTTCTTGCAATGATCACTGTAGACAATCACTAGTTATGCGGGCTTTGATTTCTTAGTTGGAAAAAGTGTTCTTCGGGCACGACGCAATGAGATAAATAGGAAATTCATCAACAGTCTTCTTGCAAAAGGTATGAATCTTTCATGAACATTGATCCATTCATTATGGTGTGGTCCAATGGTCTGGTAGTGATATTTTAATTCTTTTCTTCCCGTTCGAGGTGGAATTCAAATGGGTATATCGGTCCAATGGATATATTTATTCGCCATGGAGAAGTGCCATATGTCATTGTTCTGGTACCCCGACAAAGCTCAATTCCTGTGATTTTTCCTTCTGTGAAGTTTCCTGTGGAATCTTCTATAACTTTTTGATCTTGGCTCTCTTCTTACTTAGCTTCCTAGCCTTATTCCCAGTGGGTTTCATCTCAGTCATCCTTTTTCATTCTGATCCTTATCCTCTCTCGACATAGTCACTTCACGATGCTGAGATTCTTTCTTCAGATCCAAGGGTAATACACCTTCATCATATGGATTAGGTATTTCGGTCTTCTATGATTCCTCTAATGCTCTTATATCTTCGACATCCAAGTCCATGGTGTTTAATAGCTTAGATATGTTCTCTTGTTCTTCCATCAAGTAGGCGATCTTTCTAGTCATAAATTCCATGAGTTCTTGCTTCTTTTGTTCTAGGGCTTCCTTTTCTTATTTTTTTTGGATTTGATCTTTTTCAATCCAAATCTTGCCTAACAAAGATGGGAATGGGGCATAGTCCTCAATAAATTTAATAAATTCGAATTATTCCTCCGTCGAAGCTCCATGGGTACTCATATCTATCCGGGTAATCTTGCCACATAGGGTTACCATTTTTCCTTTAAACAATCCTATTTTTCCTAGTGAAGGAACCATAGCAGGCCTTCCTAGGGTTTCCCAAGTAATTTATGTCATAATGTTCATCTGTGTTCCCTCATTTAGAGCACAGTCAATGTCTAAGTCTCCTATTCTTAATTCGATTTTCTCCTTTTCTTTGAAGATATTTGACAAACTGGCATCTTTATGTTCATCCGGGGTTTCTTTCATTTTCAGCAACATAATCTCTAATTCTTTCTGGGGTTCTTCTATAATCTTAGTCTCTTAATCTCCTTCAAGGTTTGCTTGCTCCCTATTCATATTTTCAAGTCTAGTAATCATTCTAGGGAAATCCATTACTTCATGGTCCATATCCTTACAATATAGGCAACTAGGGTTTCTCCCAAGGCATTCCTTAGCAAGATGTCCTGGTCTTCTGCAACTGTAACAAAGAGTTAATCCTCTCTTTCTCTTCAATGATCCCCAACTTTTATTATACTGCACGCTAGGATCATAATGGCGTACCCAGAAAAAATTATTTCTAGGATCCTGCATCCATTGGTTGGTCCAAAAATTCTTTCTATGCATAGGTATAACATATCTATCATTATTCTTATTAGATCTATTCATATCAAATGTTCTTTCGTCTCATAATGACCTAGTTTTCAAGCTAGGACAAAATCTATCAAGCATACCTAAATCCATACTTTAGAAACAAAAATGTTCACCTCTTTAACTTCTACAGGGCACAAAGCTTCCATATCTAAGAACTTTTAACTATTCTTACCTTTATCATAGCATAGAGATTACAGATCTTACTTCTTTTCTTCAGTATCAACCTCTTTTTTTGCAGATCTGAATTCTTTCCTTCAAATCTATCCTTCCTTCTTCAGCACAGAGATTTTTAGATCAATTGGATCACTCTGCACTAGAGCATAGATCCATGCACAAAGATTTTACAATTTCAGGACGAATCTTTGCACAAAGCTTCTTCTGCTCAGTTCCCAGCAATCACAGTTTTAGGTCCCGACAATGGAACCATTTTTTGGCATAGGGGTATACCCAGGGTTCAATGCTACAACAGCGCACCAACAAAACCCTAACTACCGGCCCTTTCGACAACACCTACGAAGCAGATGAAGTCTCACCTAAGGTAGAGGCCAGGGTGGTTGCAAGACACAGATGTCTACAATCTTAGCTGGGACACAAACCTGTGATTCTAACACTTAAAAAAGAACTTAGCAATTAATCTTCATCAATATTCAGTCTTATTATACTTCACAGATAACATGGAGCATCTCAACATTTACTTAGATCTAAGATCTTTCAACACTTAGTAACAGTAAAACAGATAAGATCTTGTATATCGGCACTAAGCATATTCATACATATCAAAGCTAACATTCATTCATAGCTCATAAGCACAAAGCATAAATATATCTATCTAAACACATCAAAGCACTTAGCAAAGGATGAGACAATCACATCAAGTCAAGGCATAGAGCACAACACATAGATTTACCGTGGTTCACCCCCTCTCTAGGGCTACGTCCACAAAGTCTTCTTCTTTATTAATGTCTTCAATCAGTTACAGCACAAAGCCTCCAAACCCTACTGCGCACAGGACATAAGATCTGCGTACCTCACTAGATCCTTCTTCCTTTCCTTACAGCACAAAACCTTCTATAGTCTCTCACGGGGACTTGCACTCAACTCTGTAAGTCTTACACAAAATGCACAAAGCCTTACAATACTTGATCACACAGATCCAACTCTTATCACTTTAGCCAACTTGCACTAAGAAATCACCAAGTGCACTAAGCAACAACTTCTACTACTTCTTACATTGCCTATCTATTTATACATTACAAAAGTGGGCCTAAGTGTGGGTGAACCCACGGGCCGACATCCCTTCCCCATTACATTAACCCAAAACCCTAAAAGGACCCAAAAATGGGTCTATCTTCCACAATTTCCGCTTCGCATTGCACTCCATATTTGATAGGCTGTCAAAGTCCCAAAAATGGTCAAATATGACCAAGTGTTCCTCAAAACTTGGTCAAGGGCCAACACTGGGAAATGATGAGTGTAATGGCCATATTCTAAACATATGGCACATGAAAAATTGGTTTGTATCCCTTTATTGCATGTGGTTGAGGACTCTGTAGTAGCGGTGGATGTACTTGGTGGAGTGGTAAGAAATGGGGTTGCTTTAGGGAGATGAATAAGATTGTGTAACTTGAGAAGAGTGGGACATTTGTTATTGGAGTGTCCTTCTCTTTCGCATAGTGCGCAAGGTGGTTGAGCTCAGGGAGGGAGTGGAGATATGGGATCATTCTTCCTCCGTCTACCCCCAGTAGTGGTGGTGTTGTCGTCAGTTGGGGTTGAGGGTGATGTGGCAAGAGCATGTACTGGGATCTGCATCGGTAATCCCTCTATCAGAGGAGGGAGAGATGGTGGAGGAACCATAGCGGGTGGATGGAGATATGATACAGGGATGGAAAGAACCATGTTAGGAAGGGTGAGGTTAGTGGCTACCTAGAATTATTGGACTCTAGGTGGGGGGTAGAAAAAAGTAATTTGGGTAATGGCCTGGGGGATTGTCTCCCAAACCAGGAATTTCCTTTGGAGGGG